>PVJS01014636.1:0-40074 GCA_004027185.1 Glis glis | reverse complement strand
GATCCAACATATGATCCAGCTATAAAACTCCTGGATATCTTTCCAAAGGGACTGAAATCAGAAAATTATAGTAATATATACACATCCATGTTTATAGCAGTACAATTCACAATAACCACATTATGAAACTAACCTAGGTGAACATCAACAGATGAATGGATTACAAAATTATGGGATATACACACAATAGAATTCTACTCAGCAACCAAAAAGAACACAATAATGTCATTAGCAGGAAAATGGATGGACCTGGGGGAACGTTATGCTGAGATTAGCCAGTCACAGAAAGTGAAGGTTCATATGTTTTCTCTCATATGCAAAAGCTAGGGAGTAATCGGGATACCAGAGAGACTTCAGATAATGGAGGAGAAACTGCAGTGGAAACAGGGAAGTGGTCTCAGGGAAAGGGGGAGGGAGAGGGAGGATCAATAAAGGAATCACTTTCATTAACATTATGTACATATGTGAGAACACCAATGTCAATCTCCATACCCTGTATGGGGAGGGGGGATTGGAGAGGGAGAGAGGGGAAAGCTCACCAAGTGCTGTGTGCATGTATGTCACTATCACTATGATGTGAGACTATAATGCACCAATAAAAGTATAAAAAAAGAAAAGAAAAAGTTATACTCAACTGGGTATGGTGGTGCACGCCTGTAATTCCAGTATTTGGGAGACTGAGACAGGAGGATCACAGGTTCAAGCACAGCCTCAGCAATGTAGCTGGGGTATAGCTTGGAGGTAGAACGCCCTTTGGTTTAATCATCAGTAACACACACACACACACACACACACACACACACAGATAAAAACACCACTTTGGGATATAGAATAAGTAAGACTGCACTTTGGTCCATACAAGAATCACCCAGATGTATGCCTTAGTGGATATTCTTGCAGCTACTCAGCTTCTTTGCCAGCCCTGCATATATTGCCAATTTCCACTCCCATCACCAAATGCACTTGGAAATTACCTCCCTCCCCATACCCCTTCCTTAAGAGTAATGATCATTATTTATTAAGCCCACACTCAAGGCCAGGGATTGTCTCAGTCAATTCCCATAACAAGCTTGGTAGGTAGGTTCTCACTTTTCTTTTATAGATGAGCAGAGGGTCAGAGAAATAGAATGACTTGCTCTGGAGTGGAATACTTGAGAACTAAGGTTCAAAATCCTTCCTTATTTGGGTCCAAAGCCTCTGTCTTTTATGACATGCTATTAGAAATTTAAGGAGAGGGATGAAACATGGTCTCTTCCCCCTGGAAACTAATAATTTAATGACTAAGATGCATGTAAAGAATGTAGTGTCATCAAATGGGGAGGCATTAAGAAGTATGGCAACAAGTACTTGACAGAAGAATGTGGCAAGTGTGCCTAATGAGGGTGGGTTATTATTTCTTCCTAAAGTGGTAGCATTTAAATAGGGTCTTGAAGAATGTATAGAATGCTGACAGATGGTAGAAGGGGAGAGAACAATATAGATGGGTTCAAGGACAAGCAATGGCCAGATGTGGCAAAAGCCTAAACAAAATATGGGTGAATCTGAAAAGGCAGTTTTGGTGATAATAGTAAAAAAGATTTAAATGGCATGTTAAGAAGTCTGGTTTTATTATATAAGAAACAAGGGATAAGTCAGATGTTTGCTTCTTAACACATGGATTACCTATTCTAAAATATTTGGAAGTCACTTGTCCATTTTTTCTCTACTTCTTCCTTGGGCTTATGTTGTTTCCAGTTTTAAGGACCTCTAGAAACTGTTTTAATGTTTCAACACTTGCAAAATCTTGGATAAACTTTCAATTCATTTAAAACATGTGGCAGTACCAACTATACTTTCTACTACTAATAGGATCTGTAGAAAACACCTGATTCAAGATGAGAATAGAAAAACAGATTTGTCTGATGTCTTTTCTGGCTTAAAATGTATTTGAGGTATTACATCTACTTGGATTTGCCCATTAGTCTAAAATTTTAAGTTTATTCAATTACCAGTATTTTAAAACAACTGTTTGGTGACCTTTTCGCTATTTTGAAGTTGACATCATTGTATTAAATTTGGTTCTTTGAAAGATAAGTTCTAAATCACTGACATAATTGACTCTGAATTACTAAAATACTATTACTTTACCATAAAATGTTTTTCTATGCTTTATTTTATTTATTTTTTATGATTTCAGCCAATTGTGAGGATATTGGTCTTAAACTCAATGATGTTGTTATCTTGAACGGAAGAAACAGTTATTTGCAAAATCATACAGCGTTAGAACATTTCAAATACTTTATAATAAAATATTAACATGGCAAGGACAGCTAGAATAAGGAATGTATTCAAGAACATTCAAAATCCCAAGTATCTATTATCATCCCAAAGAAAATACCCTTAGCTAAGAATTGGACTCACTCAAGAGGCACTGCTTTGTGAGAAATCTAAAGGAGCTATTTAAAAGACCTCACCTGTCATGCATATCACAGTTTAAAGTTACTCTCATTCTGAATTTATTATCCTTTCACATTTTTGCAAAAGCTCCTCAATGTGTTTGAAGATGACAATTTTGATACTTTTATTGCCCATATAAATATCAATATAACACCTGCTTTTCCTCCTCAATATCTGATTCACTTTTACTGCTCTAAGCCTTGTGCTCTGCTTTGGTGAAATCCTCAAAAAAATAAAGAGCTCTTGGTTAACTCACATCCAAATATCTAGCATCTCTACCACATCCCTTGAAAGTTACTGTATGATCTTAACCTTACCAACAAAAAAAAGAAAGAAAAAATATATAGACTGTGGCAAGGAGAATACAGGTTTTCTTGGAGCTAGATCAGGAAAAGGATGTAGGCCATTTATTGCTATCTTCTTAGGGATGAACTATGAGCAGAATTTGATGCCAATTTTATTGAAACTTTATTAGAGGCAAGGACAAAAGGCAAATATTTATGTAGTTGGTCCTAAAAGCTAGGAAGCTGAGGCAAGTATTGCAGGAAGAACTTGTAGAGTTTGCAGAACTCCTCCACTAGAGGAAAACTAGCAAAGACTGCATGGACAGGGCGGTAGGTATCCCTAGTCGGTTAATAGAGAGTGAGTGCAGAGGATGCACTACCTTGTTCTGCTCATTGACTGTCAGGAGCTGAGGGTAAACAAAGGCATCTACTGATTGGGAAATGGTATTTCCTCTGAAGCCAATGAGATTTCCCATAGTCAAACAAACAATTTAAGAGACAGAAAATAAAAACTAGAGAAATGGACCTCATCAAGAATGGAATTGGATATACATTCTTTTTCCCTTTTCTGAAAGGTTGGACCATAAGTACTTGGCATTTCCTGAGGCTGGGGTGTGAATACAAGGGTGAAGGGGGAGGGTCCCTTGGGCTCCAGTAGGGCTGGCCCAGCCCAAGTTCAGCGGCATGAACTCATTGTCATGGTGGAAGGAGGACAAGGAGGGGGTGGGGGAGCACTTGAGCAGGTTCTCTGAGCTGGCATTAAGCTGTACCCTGGGAACTCTGACAGTACTGAAGGAAGCTTTTGGGAGAGGCTTTGGCTCCACATCTCTCAAAATTTTGTATTTAAAGGAAATATCATCTAATTGTATAGTCAAAGGCTGGAAATGTCTGGGAATAGTGAGCATCTACTCTATACTGCAAAATTGCATTTTGTTTTCTTATATAATAGAATACAATTTCCAGAGAGAAGGGATTTTTCTAGGTTTTATTCACTGATGTGATTTGTGCCTAAACCAGTATCTGGTACAAGATGAGCTTTCATGAATATTATTAAAACTATATTTTATATCACTTTACAAGAACTCTCATATTCGTATCCTATTTTACAGATAAGGAAATAAAGCTTAGAGAAAGAGTGAGACCATAGTAAGGGCCCCACAGTTTCAGAGAAAGAGAAAGGAGTCTACATTTGAATCCAGGTCTCTTTATTGCAATTATACTGTTAAACCATTTCAGCGTAGTTATGCAAAAACTATAAACTAAAATTGTGACCATAAATAGATGCTTTAAACCCCAAAGTTAGTTTAGATTTTGTGTGAATATTCACTATTCTGAATGAAACACTGAATATAGGTACTTTTTTTTTCCTCTTAGGGATACTGAGAACATGAAAACAAATGGGCCACATTCACTAATGTGAAATTGGAAACTTTTTCCCTTTTTCCCTCCAGTCAGTTAAAAAATGAAGGCACATTAAACAATACAGCGAAGCAAGATGACCAAAAGGAGGGGGAAAGCCAACAAACACTAAAGCCAATTTATTATTCTAATAAATGTCAGGGAAGTAATTGTGTGGGATATAGATTAATCCTAAAATGAATAGATTTGTGTCATTTTAAAAACATAACTATAAATACTTTTGACCATGAATTAATAAAACCATGTTATGCACAGTGACTGGTAATTGATGTGAAAGTTACCTTTACTTTATCCTGCAAATGGCAGAAACAAAGCTCCCACCTAGGGGCATTCACACGCAAATTGTGTTTAATGGTTTCCTGTTAATGTGTTCTATTTCTATAATGAAAGTGTAGCCAAATTATAGGAGAGATGCTCTTAACTCCTTTACTGCTATCAAATTGAGCAGTAATTGAATCAGGCAAGATATACCTTTTTGACCTTGAAGACTGAGATTTAGATTTTACCTTTTCATCTCATCATTGAATTTGAGAGAGGCAAGGCATTCATTTTTTAGCCTTTTACATTTTATATGGTAACCTAATGGCACTAAACAAGATGCTTCCGAATGTAAAGTGCAATGAATTATCAACAAATTCTTCAATTTTACTGCAGAAACAAGAAATTTTGATGAAGTCTAACGTGAATTCACCAATTCAAGCTTTTCAGTCAGCATTTTACCTGCTACACAACATTTAACAAAAGAGCAGTCCAGACGTGATGTAAAATCCCTCATAAGGATTATGACTATATGCAGAACACACACACAATCAAGTCAGAAAAAGATGTAGCATATAGAATAAGCTACATTATGTATAGATGCTTTAACAGAGGCATTTCAATATTTAATTCAATGGAAAAGAGTTTTATGTCTTATTATTATGTAGTAAATTTAAAAATCAAATTAACACAGCAAAATACTGTGTTCATATTTGAGGTCAACATGTTGAAATGGCTGCCCCTTTATGTAACTGAAATGATTTTCAGGTGAACAAGATTTACATGCAATTGGCAAATTACAAGCTACATTAGGCCTCTATCCTTATTTTTAACAGAGCAAATGGCTAATTGCATTTATGCTCATTTGAACTTCAGAGGCTGATTGGCCTAAAGCATTACAAAATTTGCCTTCAGAGGCATTTGATTAAAATATTTTTGAAGTACTGTTTTAAAACAATCCTTAAAGCTGTCATTCCACATTTCCTAGAATCCCCATAAATTTTGATGCTAATTTAGAAGGGAAATAGCTATTGACTTCCAAAAGTCTCAATTCTACTACATAGTGATTGAGGTCTTTGTGATCCCAACCTTTGCTCTAACCTTACCAAGTTCTCTGCTCATGCAGCATCACCCTGGCCTGGACCTTTTCCCTGTTCACAGCCACATCTGTCTGACTAACTGGAGCCATAAATGCTACCTGACTATTGAACTCCTTCCCCCTTGTCCTTTATGCCTAGCTGAGTCATGACCCTCTGAATGAAAACTTCCCATGTCCCCCTTTCTGTTGCCTATGGAATACATCACACCTACTTTTCTCTCTTCTGCTATGGAACTCAGATTATAAATCTAATACCTTATTTCCTACCTTTTATTCAACCTAGATATTTAGAAATTCTACTTCTACTTGCCTGTCAATTAGATAATATGGTTCCTGGGAATATACCACTGTATCTACTTAGTGATAAAGAGTTGGGCTCAGAGGTCAAACAGACCAGAACTCATGCTCCAACTCCACCAGTTTTAGAACAATTTTGGGCCAAATATGACAAACTTCTACAGCCTCTTTGATCCTTTTTTTCTTCTGCTATAAGTTGATAGTATCTATCTCTTTGGGTTTTGTACAGAGGAAAAAGAAAGAATGGATCTTGTAATGCACTGATTACCATGCCCTATATATACTTGTATAATAAACACTTAATAGGTAATCAGGTGTCAGGATCTTGAACTTTCAGCCTCCAGAACCATGAGAAATAATTTTTTTTTTTTGTGGTACTGGGGATTGAACCCAGGGGCGTTCTACCTCTGCGCTACGCCCCCAGCCCTATTTTTTTTATATTTTATTTTGAAACCGGGTCTCACGAAGTTGCGGAGGGCCTCACTAAGTAGAGAGAGAGAGAGAGAGAGAGAGAGAGAGACAGGGAGAGAGAGAGAGAGAGAGAGAGAGAGCGCTGAGGCTGGCCGTGAACCCGGATCCTCCGGTCTCCGCCTCCCAAAGTACTGGGATTACAAGCATGCGCCACCACGCCCGGCTAAATAAACGTTTTTTAAGTCACCCAGTGTATGGTATTTGGTTACAGAAGCCTCAGCTAACACAGTTGTTCTTTAGTATCTTTTATAGTCAAACACAGAATACCAAACAGCGGAGATGCTCAATATCGTTAAATGAATGATTGAAAAAAATCGAATCAATATAAAAAGAAAAGGCTCTAAATGGTGGAGCGCTTTTCATTCTTTCCATGAAACACTGTCCTTACATCCAAGACTGTGAAAAGACAGTGTTATGAAGACATTTGCTTCCTCTCTGTGTAGGTGACTGTCCTGGGAATGTGTCCTTGATCCTATTGTTGTACATTACTGTGTTTCTCCCTAACACCACAGAGCACAATCTGTCAGTATTTTGAACACATTCAGGACACGTTCTCTTCCTCCAGCACTGGACTTGCCTGGACCAGCAAACCTGAGGACCTGCCTGAAGAGCCAAGGATGAGATGTTCCTGATATGGGTTCAGAACAAGGACAGGTGAGGAGCAGGCAGAAGAGAATGTGGGGAGGGAGTGATGGCCTGTGAAGCACTGGGAACCTCGGTGTTTTCACGTTTTCCTCAAAATTAGGCTACCTGTCCATGCGGGCCCCTCTGTGTGGGCAGAACACAGTTCCCTATCCACCGACCTCAGGGGTGACCCTGTGATGTGCTTTGTCCAGAGGGATGTGAGCAGTAGTGACACATGCTGTATCCCAACAGAACTTTGAAAGATAATGTGTCATCCATCTTTCTCCTCTACCATTTTCCTGACAGAAATTATGAGGAAATGGACCAGGGGCACAGTTAAATCCCAGCCCATATTGTTGTTGCGAGGATGGAAGTTTGGGAGGTTATTACCACAGCATAAGCCAGCAAAAGCTGATACAAAACTCTTCTGAGAGCTGGCTCTTAGGGCAACTAAATCCTCTTGTGAAATCCACGGCAGTCACCCCTAGACCCCACTCAGGCCCTCCCAGCCCCCATACGCAAAGCGAAAGGTATGAGTCAGCAAAATCAATGTGCTTACTCTGGAGAACTCAGCAGTTAACAATTGCTACACATCAAACTGGCCTCATTTTATTTGTGCAAGTTAACGTGTATGTGTGTGTGTGTGTGTGTGTGTATGCACACGCACAATGTTTGTATGTGTATTATATATTCTAATTTCATCTACAGATACACACTGTGAGAAGACATGGCAATCACTTTCTACAGTTTACAGTGTTGATACAAATGCATATATGAATGAGTAGTTCTCATTTCATGATATCAAGCATGCTTTGTCCCATGTAGAGAGGATGAAACCTGCCTGCCTTGTTAGACGTGTTTTTTGTTATAGAGAAGATCGCCTCCGAGCTGGGGTATACATATGTGCTTAATGAATTATAACCTATCCAATGATATAAACTATTGCTATAAGACAGTGAAACAAAGTGCTACGGAAGTTAGAGATTCAGGCAACATGCCATGATTAAGTTTTTGAGAAGACTTGATGGATAAGAAAAGAATCATAGCTCCCTCCACACTATAGCACATGATGTACATACACAAACCTATAAGACTCAATCACTATCCGGAGCATGAAAGGAAGGGAAAGGGGGAGGGAACAGGGTGGGATTGGAGGGAGGGCTAAATGTGCAATGTGTGCATGTATGATGTTCATACCCTGACATATATCAAAATGTATAATCACAATGCACCAATAAATGAACATAAAAAGTTAAAAAAAAGAATCATAGCATTTGAGAATAAAAAAAACGATGTGATCAAAAGCACAGACTGGGAAATAAAAGCTCATTTTGGTTAAAGCATGGGACTGTGAAGGACAGAACTATGTATTAATTTGCTACGGCTGCCATCACAGGGTCCTGCAGCATGGTCTGTATGGCTTAGATGACAGAAATTTATTTTCTACTGTTTTGCAGGCCAAGTCCAAGGTCAAAGGAGTCAGCATATTTGATTTCTCCTGAGGACCCTGTCTTTGCCTTGCAGGTGGATGCCTTCTCACTAGGTTTACCTGGGCTTTCTTCTCTGTGCATTCATTCCTGGTGTCTCCTTGTGGAACTTAATCTCTTTTTATAAGAATTGAATCAGATTGGGTTAAAGCACATCCTATCAACTTCATTTTAACTTGATTACTTCTCTAAAGGTGCTCACATTTTGCAGTCACATTCTGAGGTACGGAGGGCTAAGACTTTAAATTTTGTGCAGAATTCAGCCCATACCAAGGTGAATAGACAACAAAATAGAGGCTGGTTGGCAAGTGGGAAGAACTAAAAATCTGTGATAAGGAGTGGGGCAAACAATTACCACTGTGGTTTATTTATTTATTTATTTCACTTTTTTGTGGTATTGGGAATTGAACCCAGAGGCATTCTACCTCTCAGCTACACCCCCAGACTGATTTTATTTCTTATTTGGAAACAGGGTCTCACTAGGTTGCTGAGAGCCTCATAAATTGCTGAGGCTGTCCTTGAACCTGCGATCCTCCTGTCTCAGCCTCCCAAGTACTAGTATTACAAGTGTGTGCCACCACACCCAGCTCTAATCAATATGGTTTAGAAAGGTCACGTTCAAGTATCAGGTGTATAAGATTAGGGGAGAGATTGGACAGATCTTTTCAAATGCAGGTAACTGATCCCTGATGAATGAGAATGTCAGTGGGGCTGGAGAGATGTGGATACATATTGTGTGTGAGACACAATGAATAAGTAAATAAAAATCTAGGTTTGACCCCAGGTACCTTATTCAAGAATACATCTCTTTAACTGCTATTCTTTTGTGTGTTTGTGTGTGTGTGTGTGTGTATTTAGTTTGGTAGCCAAAGAAAAGTTCATTCGTTCATTGAAGGTGTCAAGAGAAGCCTGAGCAATTGCACGTGTGAATGCAGCATGTGTCTGGGTGTGGGAGGTTTGGGGGCTGTGCACCCTGAGGTCAGCACAAATGTAGCAGAGGACTACACAGAGCACTGATCACAAGAGATCACAGAGGAGCAGGTTGGAGAAACAAGTAAAGATTATATATTTGACCTTAGTTATAGAAAATATCTCCTAAGTGAGATTCAGGTATTAAACTTCACTGGTACATTAATTCATGAATATTTATTTAAGACATACTACATGCCAGGTACTTACACTAGGTCCTAGACATATGATAGAAAACAATGCAGACATAGTCCCAGGACATATGGAGTTTCCAATCAGTAACACTTAAAAAGATCATCACCAGTTTGATATATATGGAACTAGCTATTTGATATCAGAGGTCATAGATTATAATAAACTATCTTCATAATTAATGGGACAAACATTTCAAGGAAAGTCAATACACCCCTGATGTGCTAGCTTTTCCATCAAGGAAATAGAGATCAAATTAAAATAGACTATTTTATCCTTGGCTAAAAGGTACTTGGAGGGGCAAAGTAACATGAATAAGTGAAGACAGCATATAATACTATTTTAAAGGACACCTTTATTTCCATTAAGAAAATATTAATAATTGGATTTGACCCAGGAAGACTTATTATTTTAAATGCATTGAAAAATCTTTAGAAGCTTTTTATCATTTTCTTCAGAAGTAATGAAGATATAATTTGTAAAACCAGAAGTTAATTAAATAAAAATATTAGTAAAGTGATGTTAAGATTGAGATTTAACATGAACATAATTTAAGATATTGGGAGGACTCCCCATAGTAACCACACCTGGCCATGTTTCATCCTCTCTGTATATAACCTTTGGCTCTGTTTAAACAATAGATGCTAATGTTCTTTGATCACATTAGAGTATTTCTGCATATTTAACTCCTAATAATTTTTATTCCATTTTAAAGTTTAAATAGTAATATTGTTTTTCCTATTGCTTATCAAATTAGTATCTTTGCATTGAGAAAAGAACCAAACAGAAGAAACCAACACAGATCAAAATAGAACCTTTTTCTAAACTCATCTAGTTTTGTTAAATATAGTTATTAGTAAGTCAGAGACCAAGAATATTTTTATTTTTTCATACTGGGGATTGAACCCAGGGGCATTCTACCTTTGAGATACACCCCTAGTCATATTTTATTTTTTATCTTGAAATAGGGTCTCACTAAGTTGCTGAGGCCCCACTAAATTGCCGAGGCTGACCTCAAGTCTGTGATCCTCCTGTCTCAGCCTCCCATGTACTGGGATTACAGGCATATTACTATGCCTGGCTGAATATTTTTATTTGAGCAGAGCACTCTTTTAAGTTTGAACATTTTAGTCAGTTATTTAAATACGTATTTAAAAGGTGTTTAAATTTGAAAATAACACAAACCATAGGAAGTGAGCTCATGTGAAAAGTGACAGAATGAAGACTCAAATTATCTTGACCAATAATAACAATCTGGTCTAAATCTAGATACTGATAATGTGCTAACTATGCTTTTCTTTAAAAAAATAAGTTGCTTAAGACTGGCTTGGGGCCGGGCGTGGTGGCACACGCTTGTAATCCCAGTACTTTGGGAGGCAGAGACCAGAGGATCCGGGTTCGCGGCCAGCCTCAGCTCTCTCTCTCTCTCTCTCTCTCCCTGTCTCTCTCTCTCTCTACTTAGTGAGGCCCTCCGCAACTTCGTGAGACCCAGTTTCAAAAATAAAGTATAAAAAATAGGGCTGGGGGCGTAGTGCGGAGGTAGAACGCCCTTGCGTTCAATTCCTGGTACCGCAAAAAAAAAAAAAAAAAAAAAAGACTGGCTTGGCAGACAACTTTCTTGGCAAGAATTCATAGGAAAGCATTCAGATAGTTTTAGTTAATGAAAAGTTTTTTTAATGGGCTCTAAATAATGTTAATCGAGATGTAGTAATAACAAAGCTAACAGGAATCTTTAAGCTGTACAAGTCAAAGTACATGTTCCAGATGAGTAGAAATGATCATTGTTTGAGGATCTGGTAATTGATTCAATTCTGAGGACTATATTTTAATGGACACTGATAAGTAAGATCCTCATGCATAGACACAAAGGAAGATTGCAGAATTGGATGTATATTATTTCATATCACTAAGAAAGCCTATTCTAGCATTAAGATTTTATGACTCCATGCAAAATATGAACTACTGTCCAGGACACTTATATCAGACAAATCACATTAAATGCAGCACATATAATCTTGGATTCTATAGCACAAGTACTTATAAAATCTGAGAGTTGTGTTGAAATTACTGTTATTTTGAAAAGTTCAATTGCAAAACAATACCAGTTCTTATCAGATAAGCTCAGAGGAAGGCATCTAATCATTTTGACTTTGCAGATAAAATAGGTAAATATTTTTCCCCAAGAGTCTAATTTTCTACCCAATTTTTTGGAATAAGAGTGAATACTCTTTTTATATTAAAATTTACATAAAAGATCTCCCCTGCTCTTGGATAGGCAGAATAAACATTATCAAAATGGCCATTCTGCCAAAAGTGATCTAGAGTCAATGCAATCCCTATCAAAATACCAACATCATTCTTTGCAGAGCTAGAAAAATCAGTCATTAATTCCATATAGAGAAACAAAAGACCCAGAATAGCTAAAGCAATGCTCAGCAATAAGAACCATGCAGGAGGCATCACAATCCCTGACTTCAAATTATACTACAGAGCTATAGTAAAAAAATCAGCATGGTATTGGCACAAAAACAGACACAAGGACCAGTGGAACAGAAGATACAGAAACAAGTCCACAAACTTATAACCAATTGATTTTCGCCAAACACATACAAAGGTGCCAAACACATACACTGGAGAAAGAACAGTCTTTTCAACAAATGGTGCTGGGAAAACTGGTTATCTACCTGTAGATAATGGAACTAAATCCTTACCTCTCACCCTGCACAGGAGTCAACTCGAGATAGATCAAAGACCTGGAAGTTAGACCAGAGACTGTGAAATTACTAGAGGAGGGCATAGGTTCAACACTCCAACATATAGGCAAAGGTAGAAACTTCCTCAACAAGACCTCCAAAGCACAGGAAATTAAACAAGAATTACTAAGTGGGGTAGCATTAACTACAAAGCTTCTGCTCATCAAAGGAAACCACCAAGAGCCTAAAAGAGAAAGCCTACAGAATGGGAGAAGATCTTTGCAAGCTATCCCTCTGACAGAGGTCTAATATCTAGGATATACAAAGAACTTAAAAGACTTTAAAAAAACCCAAATAATCTGATCAAGAAGTGGGCAACTGAAATGAATAGACACTTCACGGAAGAAGAGATACAAATGGCCAATAGATACATGAAAAAATGTTCAACATCATTAGCAATCAGGGTGATGCAAATCAAAACTACTCTAAGATATCATCTAACTCCAATTAGAATGGCAATCATTAAGAAGTCAAACAACAACAAATATTGGCAAGGATGTGGGGGAATAGGGACTCTTCTACACTGTTGGTGGGAATGCAAACTAGTTCAACTGCTATGGAGAACAGTGTGGAGATTCCTCAGAAAACTGGGAATGGATCCACCATATGATCCGGCTATACCACTACTAGGTATCATACCAAAGGGATTGAAACCTGAAAACTACAGTAATATATGCATACCTATGTCCATAGCAGCACAATTCACAGTGGCCAAATTATGGAACCAACCTAGGTGTCCATCAACAGATGAATGGATTACAAAATTATGGGAAATGCATACAATGGAATTCTACTCAGGAATAAAAAAGAACAAAATAACATAATTTACAAGAAAATGGAAGGACCGGGAGAACATAATGTTAAGTGAGATCAGCCATTTACAGAAAGAGAAAGATCATATGTCTTCCTAATATGCGCAAGCTAGGGAGCAAGGAGGATACAAAAGGGCCTCCAGACAACAGTGGAGAAGCCTCAGTGAAGCCAAGGAACTGAACTAAGGGAAGGGGAAGGGGAAGAATGAAGTTCATTAGTGGAATTTCTACCATCGACCATATTTACATATGAGAATATACCAATGTCAATCTTAGTACTCTGCTTGGGGGGGAGAATAGGGGGCACCAAGTGCTGCGTGCATGTATGTTAACGTCAATTTGATTTTCATTGTGATGTGAGACTATAATGCACCAATAAAAGCACATTAAAAATAAAATTTACATAAGAAGATATATTAAAATTTTTAAATATATTTTCTATATTCTTACAGGAAAACATATTTTCCAGACAAAAAACTTTTGAAGTTGTTCCCAGGCTAAGCACAATTTAGAATATAAAGTAAATGGTTATCATAAATCATTTTGCTTAAATGAACATTTACCCAACAAAATCTGTACTCCATAATTTAGAGCAGTGCATTTTAATGTATGTGTAATATACCTGCAGATCTGGAGTAGACCTCAAATTATGCAGTTCTGGGAAGCTCCCAGTGACATTGATTCTGGCTGTCCGTGGACCACTCGCTGTTTCACTGATGTTGCCAATTATATTAAAACGACCCTTACTAAATAAAATGGGGGAAATAAAGGAAGTTACTTTAGACAGAGAGAGAGAGAGAGAGAGAAATTACTCTTTGCAACTCAGCCTCACTGTTCCTGAATTCCCTATGTTCCCTTTAATTTTATTCTGCACTCTTTTCTCCAGGATTTTAAGGTCATCTAGATCCTCCTTTAATTTTCTGTTACTAAAACATTGATAATTTGTGTATAAAATGAATTAGTTAGAAGACTTTACCTCATTCTACTACAAAATCCTAACCTGCAAAAGAATCTTTCCTTGTTGGTTTCCAGACATCAGACCCTAACAGAGTCACAAAGGAGAGAAACTGGTGTAGCGCCAGTAGTCCTGCTTGACTACATCCCTCCACATCTCCAAACTTCTTTTTGGTAGGTAGTGTAGAATGACTTCTTCACCAGGCAAAGAATTTGACTAGAAATTTACTGTGGCCTTTAGCGTATGTCTGCTTGCAAGGAATAAAAACTCAAATCTAATTTCATCTATCCTCCCACTTAGTAGTTATTTCATCTGAGCCAGCAGTTCTCAATTTTTGGTACCACTAGAATTCCTTGGAAAATATTTAAAATTACTGATTTCTGAAAGTGTTAGAAAATACTGATCACAATAATTAATCACTACTGATCATTATGTAAAAATTCACTCAGCATTGAAAAAAAAATACTGATTCCAGGCCCCTCTTCCACAAGAGTCTCATTCTATTGGGTTTTGGCTGAATGTTGGTATTTTCAAAAAATCTGTCTAGGTAAATCTATTTTCTTAACCTAATCCCACTTCCACCCAAAATTCCCTTAATTTTATTTCTGTGGCATCTTTTTACTCAGGCTATAATATTTCTTCTACATCAGAATATCTCAAGAGTGGTTCTATGGACATTTAGAACTGAATAATTCTTTTCTTTTGAGAGTATCCTGACATGGTAAGCAGCAGTTTATCCCGTATATGGTAAGCAGTGTGTAGCAGCATTCCTGGTCTTGGCTCTAGTAGCATTATGCCATTTGTGGTATCAACTGTCTCCAGACATTGCCAAATGTCCCCAAATAAGCAAAAGTACATCGAGAACCACTGCTCTCCATTACTATCACTACATTTTCACCACCACCAGCATGATCATTGTGTCAACCAATACTTTCTATATGCCAGACATTCAGTTAACTATTGTATACAGATTATTTCCCTTAACCCTCAAAATATATGAGGTAAATATAGACTTTACTGATGAGAAAACTAAAACTCAGAAAAGGAGAGATGGTACAAAAATTTCCAGAGGTGCCAGCCTGGAGACGGGCAGATACAGATACTAGTCTACAACACACTTTAGTTTGCAGATTCTAGTTACTTATCTCCTCTTTAAGACAATTGTCCCTCTAGAAGCTACATTACTACTTATCCACATTTCCTACATATAGTAATTACCAAATTAATATTTACCAAATTAAATGATATTTAGTAGTGAGTTGAGCTCTTTCATTTGAAACTTACTTAAATTCTCGATTTTCTATTTTTTGAAGGTTTCCTCAGGTACTGAGCTGTCACTTACCCTCCCTCTTGCTGACCTTCTTGGTGTTTAGTTTGCCATTGAAGGTCAACATTTTCCTGGTTATCTCAGATCTGAGTTTTTCCAGTAGTCTTCTAATAATTATTTCTAGTTTTTGTATTTTCTCCTTTAATACATACTACATTCTAGATAAAGACACATCTTTATAAAGCCTGGGTTTCTAACTCTTAAGCTGGCTAGTATAAATCACTCTATCATGACCCTTAAGGATAAACCAGAACATTTTAGCTTGGCAATTTGGGCCTCACTTTAATTTTGCTCCCATCTGCTCTTTTCTTCATGTTCCATTGGAGTGTTTTTCAAAAGTGTTTTTGCTGGTGAATCCTCTGTATAATTAAATCTTGCATTTATGCCTAGCATGCAAAGTAAACTGAACTGTAGGCATGGATGGGTTGGGGGCAGGTAGTATGTATTCAGCTGGAATATCACAGCATAGACAGTATGTAGACAGTCCTTGGCTGGGCTCCCAGGATATGCTGGGGTTCAGAAGAGGCCGAGGGAACAGCAGAGATCAGCCATCCCCTTACTCAGCATAATATAATTCTGGCTCACTGCTCAGCACACCTGACGCATGTGTGTGTATCTGCTGTCACATTATAATTCTCAGGTCAGGTTCAACCCTCTTTCTCTACCTCTCGTATGCATTTAAATCTGCATGTTATTTAAGTTCCACTGATTTCCCAAAGCCTTTTCTACCCACCTTCTCACAACAGGAGCTTTCTCTTCTTTGCATTTTTGCCCCACATGTGACTCTCATATTGAGTGCTTAACACATTTTATATCACTCAAGATACATGGATAATTTCTTAATTGATGTGGTAGTATCTTCTTAATCAACCTTGATTTAACCAACTTTATGGATTAATGAAAGCTCTCTGTTGCCCTTTAAAATTTCTAAGCTCAATTTGGGAGGCTGAGACAGGAGGATCACAGGTTCAAGGCCAGCCTCAGCAACTTAGTGAGACCCTGTTTTAAAATAAAAAAATACAAAGGACTGGGGTGTAGCTTAGATGTAGAATGCCCCTGGGTTCAATCCCCAGTACCAAATAAAACCAAAACAAACAAACGAAAGAGAGAGAGAAAGAAAGAAAGAAGAAAGAAAGAAAGAAAGAAAGAAAGAAAGAAAGAAAGAAAGCTTTCTAATGCCTTTGAAAGTCAGGAGGGGGTAGGATTTTCTCTGATTCACCCACTTTTGATTGACAAGTGGACAAGTGGAGGTGTCTACTTGCCAAATTTGTTTCTGGCACTTTTTATACTAATGGAATTTGTTCATGTATGTAAATTATTTGTTCTTATAAAAATAAAAATGAGTGTGAATAGTCATTGTAATGAAATGCAAGTTGAATGTTATGGAAAAACATTAAGTTGCTATAAATTTGATGTGGAGTTGCAAAAATTAAAAATAGAAAAATATGAAAAAATTATTGATGAGCAATTTTATTTAAAATTTCACTCCAGTTTAAAGAAGTATAAGCCAGAAATATGTAGATGGGGCATGATAGATTAGAAGAAATGATAGAAATTACCATTAGTAAGCCAAGTTAAAAAAAGTCTTTGGTCCTACATCCAAAAAATTATACAATAATATATCTTTACCATAGGAAGGTATTTGGTTCTACACCAACATTTATACAATAAAGTATATTTACATGTTTACAGATAATTGAATGTTTAAAGTATTCATGCAACTCTTGATTATGATTTTTTTTTGAGGTACCGGGCGTTCTATCTCCAAGCTACACCCCCGGCCCTATTTTTTATACTTTATTTTGAAACCGGGTCTCACGAAGTTGCAGAGGGCCTCACTAAGTAGCTGAGACTGGCTGCGAACCCGGATCTTCTGGTCTCTGCCTCCCAAGTACTGGGATTACAAGCGTGTGCCACCACGCCGAGCTTTATGATTTTTTAAAAAAATGTAATGGACTTCTAAAGGATCTAGTCATATCAGAAAAGGAATTTTCTGTTATGGCTTCAAATTAATAATTCTAGGAGTTCAGGCAATTACCACGTAAATTTTACTGTTCTTTGGAAATGTTGTACTTTGAAATGCTTTGATATGTGTACTTATTAGCTATGTGTTTCCATTCTTTATGGGTGGATTCAGTTCTTTGGAATCAGTTAAATGTCAATTGAAGTCACTTCTGAGAATAAAATAGTTATCATGCTGAGTAATACCAGCTTTGGGCAAAATTAAGATATAACTAGAAAAAATTGATCTCTTTGTCTTATAAATTGACTCTGCAGGCAAATGAAGAGGTAAGTTCTCAAAATGTTATAAGGACTTTAGAAAAATGAACTGGGGGTATGAGAATAAAAGTATCCTTCAGCTATTAAATATATCCTATAAAACTTCCATTATTTGTACCACCGTTTTCTTAGTCAGTTTTCAATTATTATAAGATGTACAGTTGAAATTATGTATCTGGCCTTTTACAACATAGATTCAGAGGTACCAAAGGTAAAACCATCTTGTAGAACTCTTCTAAAGCTATTTATGGCCAAGTACTTCAAATGAAATTCAGTTCTAGAATTTTTAAATCCTCCTGGCTAGAAGTTAGGAAAAAATGTCATCTAAGGGCTTTCTTGAAAACTCCTTGAAATCCATTTGAGGCATATTGTTCTTGTGTTCTGGGAAAACCATCAGATGGCCCTTGTATTATGAAAATTCATCTTTTGTGGAAATGGATATGACTAGTGAATTGTAGCTCTAAGAAGCTCAACTCCTCTGTCAGGTTACAGAGAGCTTATTTTATGGGTAGTTCGAAGTTGCTTTGCAATTCTGGAGATACCACTTCCTACAGAGAGGTTTCTAAATCTACAGAAAGCAATGTGTATGCATGAAGACTATTGCTGGCCCTTAAAGAAGTAAGAACCTTTCCTTATTTGGTGTGTGCACCTATTGCTGACTTTAGCAGCTGGTGGTAGGCTGAAGGAGCTATTTGTAAAGGATATTTAGACTGTCACAGGTAAGGATGTTTGCAGATGCAAGTGATAGCATTCAGCATGGAATTGCAGGGTGTGCATAAATGAACGAGGGTCCCTTCATCTTTGTCCAGATCCCACGATCATCTCAGTATCTCAGAGGCTATCAACTTTGAGACAAGTGGAATGAGTATGACCACTGGTTCTCTCTCCCCATCTGCTAGTGCACTTGTGCGCTCTCTCTCTCTCTCTTTTCTCGTACTGGGGATTGAACCTAGTGGGTGGGCGAACTAGGTCACTGAACTACACCCCCACCCCAGTACTTTTTAGTTTTTATTTTGAGACAGGATCTTGTTAAGTTGCTGAGGCTGGTCTTGCACCTGCAACTCTTCTATCTCAGCCTCTCAAGTAATGGGATTACAGGTGTGCACCATCAAGTCCAGCTAACCATTGGTTTCTTAAGGGGACCAGACCAGGCAGGACAGGCATTGACCCCCAGAGGAGACTCAAACACCCTAAGCAGACTTAATTCTCAACACATGTCAATATCCCCAGGACTCTATTAAACAACTGGATTACAATAGCTAAATTACTAGTGGCAAGAAAGAAAATTCTATAATTCTGGGATTTATGAAAGTTTTTATTATATATATATATACATATTCAAGTGAAGCCTGGCATTGAGGTCATACTATACTAGTTCTTCTTAATATATTTTAGCTACTTCCTCTCCTCTACTTCAATCCTCAAGGCAAATAAGAGTTTTCTCCTCAAGTTGCAACAGTGTCTCTTAAACTTGGGCAAATTCTCTGTGCATGGAAAGGCTGCTTCTGCAGTGTGATGGTCTGATTTCAAAAGTAACATGGCAATGGAGAACCTGGTGAATGAAATTCTGTTGATTAGGTGAAGGGAATTAATGCTTTGGAAGTAGGTGTCCAGGGTGTAAAGCCTGCCTATGACAAGAATACATACCGGGAGGTTTGGCAGCCCATGATGGCCGACCATAGCCAATGCCTTAGCTAATGTCAAGTGCGGCCCAGTCCACAGAGAAATTTGTATTGATGGTATATTTCCCACTGGAATAGTAGTTCTCAGTATACTGAAAATGGGTTAAATCTTCTTCAAATCCTTGTTCAATGATAACAATATTAAATTAACTGATCACAATTCTAGCCTTGAATCTGTTGCAACAAAGAGCTTCGTTCTAGTATTTTACTTTATTAAGCTTAAAAGCATCTTTCTTTAATCAGTGGCTAGATTAGATCCAGGTTTTTTTTTAAAAGTGGGTTGGTTTGTTTTGAGCTCTGGTATAGTAGAGAAATAGCTATGGTATAGAGTCTTGGATAACTTCTTTAAACTCACTGTACCTCAGTTTCCTGAACTGAAAAATGGGGATAATAATATTGCCATCCACAGAGGATGGTTATTAGCAGTGGTGTGCCTAGATTAGTGCTGGGAACATAGTAAGAACTCAATAAGCACTGCTGACTCAATAAGCACTGACCATTTGATAAAGACCTTAGTTGAAGTAGGACCGAGGCCCTGGAAATCTTCATGAAATTCTTGGCACCATACATGATTCTGTAATTTTTTTTCAATTTAAAAACATGACAAGAGACAAATATACCCATGCTTAGTTTGATACTTCTCTTTGGCATTCAATAAATATTTGTTGATATTTTTAAACAAATTAAAGTCATTGTTATGGCTAAAAGCAAAACACAAAACAGTCTGCCAGTAATAGGGGCATTTTAGAGTGTCTGAATTCAAATAATTCAATTCAAAATAATCTTTTTCTAATTCCATCTTCACCAATGGCAGGAGGTCTTCTCTGGCCATTTTGTACAATGGGATGCCATTTGGATATATTAGACTGGACATGGATAGGCATTTGACCTATTTAGTTCAAACTTCTTTTTAGAAACTTGGGACTGGGATTCACAGAGATTCATTCACTCTCCCTTTATGCAGCTGGACATAAACTGTGTGACTCAGGAACTGAAGAGTGAGCATGCTTTCTTTTCTAAGCCTATGAAGAAGGGAAAGTTGTCCAGAGAGAGGAGAATGGAGCTGCTGAACAGACAGAAGCAGAGAACAGAGATGACAGAGAGTTCCACCAGCCCAAAGTCCTTATCTCAAATTCCTTCCTTGAGAACCATTATATTCTGGCCCTTAGGTTTCAAGTCACTTGAATAATCTTCTAATTAAAGCATCAGCTTAGGTTAAACCAGCTTTACTAAGTTTCTCTCTCTCACCTATGAAAGCTAACACTGCAAACACTAGGCTGGTTGCTAGATAATTTTTAAGAAGCTTGTCTAAGGAAAAATGAATTCTTTGGTTCAAGAAAATTCATAGACGTAAGCATGCAAAGGATGGGAGACAGACATAAACAGAAACTTTCGGTGCAAGTCAGTATTTTTTATCTAATTTTTTTTGTGTGTGTGTGGTACTGGTGACTAAACCCAGGGGCATTCTACCTCCAAGCTACACCCCAACCCCTATTTTTTATTCTTTATTTCTAAACAGGGTTTGTCTCACTACGTTGTGGAGGGTCTCACTAAGTAGCTGAGGCTGGCTGCAAACCTGCGATCCTCCTGTCTCGGCCTCCCAAGTACTGGAATTACAATCGTGCGCCACCACACCTGGCTTATCTAATGGTTTTGAGGATTTGGTGCCAACCCCTGTTAGCTTTCATCCCTCTCCTTATGTTTCCTCTTTGCAAGGGTAAAGTTCCAAACATTTCCTCTGGAAAGCTATTGATGTTGGTCTAGCCTTCTGCTTTATATTATTGTAATTATTTAACATTTGTTAAGTGTTCATAGTGTTCCAAAAATTGTTCAGAATTTTAAAAACAAAAATATCAGTCCCTTCAGGCAAAGCACATGTTTCCATTTTTAACCTAAAGCCAAAGAATTATATGTTAGTAGAGAGAAATAAAGGATTAATGCTGTCGGTAATTTTGCTTGGATCTTTGCTAAACAAAATGTTTCACTGTAAGCGAAGCATGAATCACACATGAACTTAAAAATTTGCCATCAGATGCAAGACAGAGAACTAAATTTTAATGGATTTTAAAATAGAGCTAATGCATTACTAATTAGGCTTTTATTTTTGCTTTTTGCAATGTTAAAATGAATTTTTTCACACAAAAGATAATCTCAATAAGAATTATCTACCAATATATAGGCTTATGTATTTCACAATTTTAAGTGAAATATAAAATCAATTTATTTTTAAATTTGTTTTATTTTTTCCATAAAAGTTAAATATTTAAAACCCACTGACATTGATCGGAAATATAGCAAGAGACAAACTATGTTTGCTTTAAACTGGCCTACTAGTGACTATATATATATATATATATATATATATATATGTACATCACTATATATATACATATATATTTGTGTAAGTGTAAATTACACATACCTACATGAATGGGTGTGTGTATGTATGTGTGTGCATATGTGTAAATATTTTACTGTTAAATTATTGAATGGAAAAGCTGTACTACTCTTATTTGGCTCCTGAACTCTCTATCATCTATCTATCTATCTATCTATCACCATCTATCAATCATCTATCTATCATCTATCTATATATCTATCTATCATTTATCTATCATCTATTATCTATCTTCAATCATCTATCTTTAGTTTTGAATAAGGCAAAAATATCCAAAAGAAAGCTAACATGTCTGAGACCTGCAGCTCCATCTACTGACCAAAAGTTGCCATAGCACTCTTAACATCTGACCTGACCACTAGTAGCTCTATTTGTTTCATGCAATGATAGCTTGTGCTGGTTCTACAACAAGGAGAAAGAATCGTATGTCAAAATTCAATCTGAAATTAGGCACAAGTATTGTTAATACAGTTAAAACAAATGGATCATTGAGTGCATACAAGGAGTATCTTTTACAAACCACAAGTAGCAACATGAATTAACTAAATTATTGACTTGCCTTGGCCACATACAAGTACCACATAAGCTACTGGCCTTTACACGCTCCCCTGGCACATTCAAGATATTTTGTGAAAATATTATATCACCTAGTACAGAATTACAACTGTGGATAGGCCACTCAATTATAACAGTATTAAACTGTGTCCCGGTGACATCAAAGATAATGAAAATGCCTGTAAGGTGTCTATTTATTTACATATTTTAACAAGAAACAGGAGGATAATAAATGATAATGAAGAACCATTTATCCCCAGGGATTAAATAGCCTCTTGTCCTATTATGCCACATAATCATTAATTTTAATTGCTTCAGATTTGTTGCCCACATGGATAAAATTAAGATTCATTTCAACAGGAGGAAGAAAAAAACTAAGATTGCCATGAACAGTAATCTCTTCCATAAGCAAAAATAAGCACAAATATTATTGTATTATTGGGCATAAGGGTATATAACAAATGTTTAGGTTCATACACTGAACAGAACTATAGAGTATATGTGTGCTTTTAATATTGTCTTGTTTTTTCTAGATCTGTAAAAATATAATATGTTAAAAAATAAAATAATGCACCCTGAGAATGTGTTAAAACTAGTAATTTACTGTTCAACAGGAAAGTCACTACAATAACTTTTGCGTGTGTGTGTGTGTGTGTGTGTGTGTGTGTGTGCACGTGCATGTGCGTGTGCACGTGTGCATGCGTGTGTGTGTGTGTTACCAGGGATTGAACCCAGGGGCATTCTACCTCCAAGCTACACCCCCACCCTATTTTTTATTTTTATTTTTATTTTTATTTTGAACAGGGTCTTGCTAGATTGATGAGTCCCACTACTTGCTGAGGCTGCCCTTGAATCTCCTGTCTCACCCTCCTGTCTCAGCCTCCCAAGTACTGGGATTACAGGCATGCACCACCATGCCTGGCTCAATACCTTCTTTTCAGACAAATTCAACATCATACTTAGGAAAGGTTAGCCTATTTTTACTGATAAATTTCTTCCATGGGGCATTTATGTTTAAGTTTGATGGCAGTTGGATCATAAATGTGCAGTTCATTCTTGAATGTCTTAAAAGAAAAAAAAATGAGCGACTGGTGCATCTGTTGAGTCAGAAATTTCTTAGTAGCCAGGCGTGGTGGCACATGCTTATAATTCCAGTACTTGGGAGGCTGAGACCAGAGGATCACAGGTTTGCAGCCAGCCTCAGCTACTTAGTGAGGCCCTCCACAACTTAGTGAGACCCTGTTTCAAAATAAAGAATAAAAAATAGGGCTGGGGATGTAGCCCGGAGGTAGAATGCCCCTGGGTTCAATCCCCAGTACTGCAAAAAAAAAAAAAAAGAAAGAAATTTCTTAGTAATGAGGGTAAGGGTGGTGTCCACATCCTAACACAAAGTGGACCAAGAGGGTTTTCTCCATTTGTTCTCTCTGGGCTGCTGCCCTGCCGTCCTCTGTGTAGCTGCAGGGCCTGAATCATGACTAGTCAACACAGCGTCTTTTCATCTGTGTCCTACATAGTATTGCACCATGAATTAATTAGTGGGCCACAACCAGACTTTTAAAATGAAATAAAGCAGAATATAATTTAAAATATCAGAATTTATATAAAATTATACATATATTTATTGCTAGTATACCTATACACATGTGTATATATGTATGCATGTGCATACATTTGTGTGTATGTACATGCAAGATAGCAATAAATTAATTTCTTACTATAAGTTGTGGGCAAAAAGACAAAAAACATCTAAAGTCACAATTCTAGTGAGAGCAGCTGCTGACACAGGGGACAGGCAGCGGCAAAAATATTGGGCAGATGTTAAAACAGTGTTTCTCAGAGTGGGTTCTCAAACCACCCATATCAAAATCATCTGATTCTGGGATTTACTCAATACCTATTGATCTAGTATCTCTGGTTTTGAGGATTTTCCTATAAAATCTGCTCTCCAGGTAAATTTTCTGTGTCCCAAAGTGTGAGGACTATTGTTGTAGAAATCATCTCCACACTCTGAGAGGGCATGTCCAGGGCCATCGATAAGGTTATGGAAGAATAAATATTCTTTGTTCTACTGAATACCTCCTTCTAGATCTATTATTTTTGTGGTACTGGGGATTGAACCCAGAGGCATTCTACGTCCAAGCTACACCCCCAGCCCTTTTTATTTCTTGTTTTTGAAACAGGGACTCACTAGATTGCTGAGAGTCTCGCTCGATTTCTGAGACTGTCCTTGAACCTCAGATCTTCATGTATTAGCCCAGATCCTTCTAGATCTATGATATCTCATACAATAACATTAGGCAGATGTGGCTATTTAATTTCAAATCAATTAAAATTTAATAAAATAAATTTCCCAGTTATACTAACGACATATTAAGTGTTCAATAGACATATGTGGCTAGAAGCATTGTATTCAACAGGATACCCTGTTGACTGCATCTCTCTCATGTATGAAATGTTGAATACATTTCTATCATCACAGAAAGCTTGTAGGACCTGGCACACAATGTTTTAACAATAAATACATTCATCTTTTCTTGGGGGGGGGTACTAGGGATTGAACCCAGGAGCATTCTACCTCTGAGCTACACTCCCAGCCCTTTTTTATTTTGAGACAAGGTTCTCACTAATTTGCCGAGGCTGCACAGTATGTTTTTATTAATTTTAAAGGGATTTTCTATTAGATTATCCAATTCTTATGTTTTTGTAACATTTCAAAAATTAATACTTAGGGAGGAAGAAGGGATAAATAGGTGGAACATGGAAGACTTTCAGGGCAGTGAAGCTACTCTGTATGGTGCTACCAGGCTGAATACATCATTATACATATTCCCAACCTATAGAACATGCAAAACTAAGAGTGGACCCTGACATAAACCACAGACTTTGGGTGATAGTGATGTTGTCAGTGTAGGTGCATGAACTGTAACAAATAAACCACTCAGGTGGGGAGCATTTATAATAGGAGGGGTGGTGCATATGAGGAGTAGGAGGTATATGGGAAATCTTTGTACCTTTTGCAAAATCTATTTAAAAATCTTTAAAATCCACTTAAAATCACTATATGCTTAGGAAAAATATTTTTAATAAGTGACTAAAACAGACTCAAAAAGCAAAGTATTTTACATTCTAATGTCATTAACATTTGAAAAAGTAAAATTAATATATTTTATTAAGATCAAGCATTTATGAATATTCATAACTACCCATGCACATTTCATACCAAACAGCTGTGAATTGTTTACTAATTTTCCCTCTAAATTATAATGACATCTTAAGACATATTCTGCTTGAACTGCCATTATGATGTGCAATAATCAAGTTGCCAATAAACAATTTTTAGGATACTAGCTGGACCAACAGATACTCAAAATAGATTAAGACCCTCTGAGAAAATGAAATTTTAAGGAGATAGAGCATTGCTAACTGGAATTGTTATACAAGTCATATAAAATGTGCATGCTGATTTGTAAAAGTTTTCAAACCAGTTGTGATCTTCAGTTGTTTGCATCAAACAAAATGTATCTTTCTATAAAGGTACTGTTGACCTAACTCTTTTTTAAGTGTTTTCAATTGATACAGGGAAAGGAAATAATTAACACAGTTTACATGAGATAAAGAAACGTAATGTAAGCAGTGCGTGGCGGGGGGTGAAGTTTCCTGCCACCACAAGCACTTGGAAATAAAGTGCCATTTCCCGAAGAGCATAATTATATAATCACCCCCTCGGTGTGGTGTGGCAGTCACTGTTGACTGGCTATTTAACAGCCATTCCCATTTCTTGCTTGCTGAGAGAATCTCATCCTCCATCTCTATCCAAGAGTGCCAAGGATGCATCATGATTAGCTCAAGCAAGTTATGGCAGTCCTCTTCTTCTAGGCCAGCAATCTGTCTATAGGTGAGCTGGTGATCATACTTAAAGAGAGGCCAAATGGGTGGAGAGCTTGAGCAAGCTGGAGTGCAGGAATGGTGCTAATGAGAGCCCTCTTCTCCCTTCCCTCCTATCTTCATTTGCATGCTTTTCTATCAGGATGCCAAGCTGTGAGAACCCCATATCTAAAGCCACAACTGAGTACGGGGTGGGGGGGAGAAAGGTGGGGGGAATGTCTTTGATGACACAATTGAGCTTGCTGTACCCACCAGGACTCTGCAAACTCTCAGACTTTTTTTTAAAGCATCTTTATAGTTTAAGCCACTATACATGAGATTTCTTTTGCTTTGGGCTGAACATATTCTAACCATAGCAAATGAGATCAGAGGTATGTAAAGTAATCTTCAAGTTTCTGAAGAAACCTGGATTGAACAATATCTTGACTCAGTGTATCACCATAATTTAAACAATAACAGCAAAAAGAACATGTCAGTTCCAAAGGAGGCTGCTCAGACATGGAAGTATATAAAAATAAATATTACATAAAACCATAAACCCTGTTTTTCCCATTCAAGGATTACCTATTGGAGAGGGAAATTTGGCAACAGGCTTGAAGTGTTGTGCCAAAGTTTTCTTTACACTGAGAATTTTTCAAGCTCCCTAGCTGAATGGCATTGCTAAAGAAAAACTGACTTTGGGTTGCTTTGAGTACAGCCTGGGACTTTGCATAGAGATTTGTAAGGAACAGAGAAATCATATTGATGGTGCTGTATCAGTTGATGGGACTAGTTTGTTTCTCTTTCTAAGATAACCACTGCCTTATTCCTCCAGCTTTGTGGGATTAGTTAATGAGTGAAAATCTGGGAGAAAACAGAAGGAAGTCAGCTGTGCCAAAACCTGTGAATACACCAAATGAAGTAACACCTTCTGACCATTTCCCAGTCGCTGGCTGGTCTCTCTTCTGCTTCATCTTTCCTTCAACATTCCAAGTCAGAAAAACAAAAGTGGATTGGGCAACAGAGATGGAGAGAAAGAAAGCAAGGTTGAGAGGTGATTAAATAATATCACTGAGGTGATAAGTAGGGTCAGCAGAGATAAGGTGTTTAGTAGAGAGCAGTGGTACTTGGCTAAGACAAGAAATAAAAGAGGTAGATGATTAGTTGGAAAACTGAAGTAGGATTAGTCAGTTTAAATGAAGAATGTATTAAATAAAATTATTCAGGGATACATAAAATTTTAAAACAGAACAGTTGATGTATGGAATTCAGGAAAGTTGAGCAGGAAACAAAGAAAATAGAGCAGGTTAACTTCTAACTACACAGCTCTGCTTCCAGGAAGCATTATTAATAATTATTGGGACAAATCTTAGCATTAAATCATGAAAGGTATCACTGTGCTAAGAAGGTAAGACCTTCCCCTCTGGTTCTTCCATTAAGGTCTGAGAAAAATCTTCTTTCTCTTCACTCATCTAAGAATTGGATAAAAATAGCAGACCTGAGAAGCCCTATGAAAACAGAAGGATATTATAAAGGATTGGTGATTCCATGAGCATAATAGAAGAGAGAGAGAAAAACTTTGCACTGTCATTTGCTTTAAGAGAATGACCTCATCCCCAACTCACACAGATCCCAGATCTACACAGAGAAGGAGCATTTAACTAGGACCTACTACTTGCTGTGACTCATCCCACAATGGTTGTCTCCACATCTCAGCCCTTGACTAGGGTAAGCAGAATAGACAGATTGTATATTATGCTTTTGTTCCTGTTTTCTCCAGTGTTCGTGTCCCCAAGTCTAGTATATATTTGTAAATAAAAATTTAAAATGAGCTGGGAGTGGTGGCACATGCTTATAATCCCAGTAGTTGGAAGGCTGAGACAGGATGATCGCAGGTTCGCAGCCAATCTCACTGAGGCCCTCCGAAAACTTAGTGAGACCCTGTTTCAAAATAAAGAATAAAAATTAGGGCTGGGGATGTAGCTTGGAGGTAGAATGCCTCTGGATTCAATCCCCAGTACCACACACACACACACACACACACACACACACACACAAACACACACACACACACACACACACACACACACACACACACAAACATACACACACACACAATAATTTAAAATGTACTTGAGTACCAGAAGTCACATTTCAAAACTGGGCACATTCAGATATCGGATATCTTTTTTACTTTGAGTGGTAGGAAAAAATCCGAGCTTTCTCAAAATGTATCTTTATTATTGCTCGAATCACATCACCAGAGTAGAAATTACTGACTTTAGTAAATTAAAATATACTTTAAGATACGGACTTCGATTAGGAAAGTCATTTGGAATATTTGACAGTAAAGCCATGATTACAGTTGACAAGTTCATTAATTCTCAGGGCATGTGAGAATTAGAAAGTGAGTCTTCCCTTCTTCAAAAAAAAAAAAAAGAATTAAGTCACTTGCTAAGTCCAATTGAATCATAGTATGCCATGTTCTCAATATTATAAATAGCTCGAGGGCAAAGCTGGACCTGCACATTGCTCTTGGCTCAGCACTGGAGGATAAAGCACTGAATGATGGTTTAATTGGTGAAAATGAAGTAAATGGTGATGGGTGTGGTGTTGTGGCTGATGATATCATTCTACTAAGGAAACTGGGCTAACAAATTCAGAAAGGAACTGTAAATAGAGGAAACAAGAAAAATGGTGTCAATTTCCACAAAGTTTTGGGTTTAAGTTTCATTATAATTATTTCCATATTTTCGTTAACCCGCTTATATTGAGATGAGTGATAAATAGAAGTTAAATGTAGGCACTGGATCCCTTTCCCAACTGCAATCTATAAATGGTGATCTCACTTTCCCCACTGGTATCATTTTTACAGTTGATTCCCTCAGATGTGGATGTCTTGATTCAATAACAGGGCCAAAATCAATTTGAGGCGACATCTGAACTAATTAGTGACAAGAGCGATTTGACTCTTGCCTCCGCTACAATGCCATTTTAAAGCTCAGACTTCTTGGTGTTGGGCTGAAGAGGTATAAACTACATTAGGCCAATCCTCAAAGAACAGAGGTAATGCTAGCAGTAATTTCAGGGAAGATTTACTTCAATTTTCTATATTACCTGCTTCTAACATCCACTTTAAAAATCTAGACAGTTTTGACCAAAATGTTGTTCGGTCAAACTTATGGGGTTGTACAAAGTGAGCTTCAAAGTGATTTCATTGCCTTTTATCTTTCCAAATATTTGTAATTTCTTCCAATCTTTGCTTATTATGTCAGAAGTAAAATACACTAGAACAGTAAAAGAAGGTTCACCAAAATGTCATTAAAGAATCTGTTCCAAGACTTGAGCTAAACCAGCTATTCTAGAGCATAAGATCTAAAGAAGGTAGTCTGAGGAAGATTGCTCACTGGCCTGCTGTGTCACATCCAAGGACCACTCAGACAGATGCTTGTCTGGAACGAGAAACTCATCTGTCCGTTGTTTGTAAGGACCCAGAGAGCCGATCTCAACATTTAGAGCCTATATTAGTTAGCTAGAACTGTTGAAATGCACCACAAGTTGGGTGGGCTAAAGAACAGAAAGTTCTCATCACCTTAGTGGAAGTTAGAACTCTACAAGCCAGGTATGAGTCAGGTCAGCAGAGTTGGCTCCTTGTAAGAGCTTGAGTGAAGGGCCCATTATGGCCCCTCTCCATGGCTTGTAGATGGCAGTCTTCTCCCAGCATCTCTTCTTATCATCTTTTCTTCTTGTGCATTTGTCTTTTTGTCCAAATTTCCCCCATTTTAAGGGGAAAACATTAGTTAGATTGGGAGCCCACCCTACTCCAATGTGACCTCCTCTCAATTAATTACGTCTATGACGACCCTGTTCCCAAATAAGGTCACAGCTTAAGGTAAACATATGAATATTCAGGAAACAAAAGTCAACCCACAACACACCTTAATAGTGTTTATTTTATCACTTTCTTGCAAAATGCATGACGTCCCCAGCAGGTAAAGCATTGTGGCAAAGCCCCTGAAGTTTACAGTCTGTGGTTGTTTGGTCCAAGGAAGACACACATAAATCAGCAGAACAAGAACCCGAAGCCCAGGTGTGCTTGGGTCAGTGCCCAGCTCAGGTTACTTTCACTCTGCTGCAGGGCTTCTCCATGCACCTGAGTACTCCAAGAGGTTTCTGTTAGATTTGATTTGCCTGTGAGAAGACCTGATTATCTGAAAGAGCTGAAATTACCTGAACCATTACTTTTTTTTGGTGGTACTAGAGATTGAATCCAGGGACATTCTACCTCTGAGCTACACCTCCAGCCCTATTTTATTTTTTATTTGGAAATAGGGTCTCACTAAGTTTCAGAGGACCTCACTAAGTTGCTGAGGCTGGATGCAAACCTGTGAGCCTCCTGTCTCAGCCTCCCAAGTACTGGGACTACAAGCATGCGCCACCATGTCCAGATTGTTTTGTTCTTAATTGAGAAACACATGTTAGTCTTAGGCACAATGGTGTCAAATTTGAGGGTAGGTGACAGTCACTTGAGATTTTGTTAAAAATAAAATCAGTTATTGCTGGGGGAGGTGGCCCACACCTGTAACCCTAGGATTTGGGAGGAAGAGCTGTACAGGGCTCTCTAGTGGAGAGGTACGTGGCATGCATGAGTCAGAGACTAATGGAGGCAGGAGCATAGGGACCAAGGGGTGGTATAGAGAGGGGTGTTGAGGCCAGGTTCCTGGGGAACAGCCTCACAGACTTTGATTAGGTAAGTCTGGGAAGGATTTAGGAATCTGTCTTTCAAACAAACATACAAGTGTTTCTAATTTTGGATGTCTGTGGAAAGCACTTAAGGTAATTTTTTTTCTTTCACACACACACATATATGTAAAGAGCACAACATATATGTATGCATGTGTGATATGTGTGTGTGTGCATGGGTGCCTATACACATATTTATATACAGGCATAATTATATATATATAATATGTATATATATAATTATATAATTATATATAATATGTATATATTTATATAATTATATAATTATATATATATATATATATAATATGTATATATGTATATAATTTTGACGTTGGAGCTTGAACCCAGGGGCATTCTACTTCTGAGCTATGCTATGCCCACAGCCCTATTTTATTTTTTACTTGGAAACAGGGTCTCACTAAGTTGCTAAAAGTCTCGCTAAGTTGCTGAGGCTGTTCTTGAACCTGTGATCCTCCTGTCTCAGCCTCCCAAGTACTGGGATTACAGGTGTGTGCCACCACACCTGGTTTACTCTTACATATTTTGTTCCTGCTATGAAACTATCCAAATACCCTCAACTCAAAGAATTTGTGAATCTACAAGAGGATGATAAAAATGATTTAAAATCAATTATATTGACTTGGCTGATAGAGAATCTAAGTCAGCAAACAGTTGAACATTACTAAGCACAACATTTAGAAGTGTCTATATACTTCTAAATATAATATATATTATATTTAATACTCACATGATTATCATGCGATTGTTATCACCAGATGAAGAAACACAGAGGTTTAAGTCACCTACAGGCCAATTAGAGAGACAGAGCTGGAGCCGGGCGTGGTGGTGCACGCTTGTAATCCCAGTACTTTGGGAGGCGGAGACCGGAGGATCTGGGTTCCCGGCCAGCCTCAGCTCTCTCACTCTCTCTCTCCCTCTCTCTCTCTCTCTCTCTCTCTCTCTCTCTCTCTCTCTCTGTCTCTCCTTAGTGAGGCCCTCCGCAACTTCGTGAGACCTGGTTTCAAAATAAAGTATAAAAAATAGGGCCAGGGGCGTAGCGCGGAGGTAGAACGCCCCTGCGTTCAATCCCCGGTACTGCAAAAAAAAAAAAAAAAAATGAGAGACAGAGCTGGGCTTCAAATCAAGTTTTCTGTGACTCTAATGTCCATAGCCTTGGCTACTAGTATATTTCGAAATATAGCAGTAGGAAGAGATTTGATTTAACTTTACTTAATAAAATTTATTATGTAAAGTTGTATATAATAAAAACAACTGAACTAAAATAATTGGGAAAATCTAGATTGGGAAAATACATAGATGAAATTATAATATATTGCTTTCTCCAAAAAGGAACTCAAAGAAATCGATGATATAAATGATATTATTGAAAATATAAACAGACCAATGATAATACTCAATTTTTTCAGGATTATAAACATTAATTTGAAATGACTACCACTCCTACCCAAGCCAATTTAAATGGAGGTAGCAATTTGCATATAATAAATTAAGAAAAAAATTTATACCTGAATCTGGCAAAGATGAGATGGATCTGAAACACTGACATTATGACATTATGCAACCTTGTTTTTGAAAGCACATCAATATTCATGTGAATGTCTTTATCTTTTGATTTAGTTATCCCAGTCATAGGTATATATCCTAAGGAAACAATCCAACATAAAGAAGAACTATATTCCCAAAGATGTTCATTAAGCTATTATAATGAGGAAAAAATAGAATTAAACAAAATGTCAAAGGGAAGGAGAATGGCTGAGTAAATTATAATGCATCAACCAGTGACATTTTGTACAGTCATTAAAATGACAAATATAAAGATTGTACAGCAACATGGAATAATATTATGATATAATGAAATAAGATATAATATTTCATGTATACTGTGATTAAATAAGAGGAAATATGAATGAAGGCTAAAATCCAGGAAGAACACTTGAAGAACATATTTCAGGGTAACATTACTTTACATGTTCATATGTTAGTGCCATAGAATATTTTTTCAGACTCATTCTCTAGTGGTTTAAATTTGGTCAGGAGGTATAACTGGCAGGCATAGCCCACTCTGTATTGAGTAAGTAGGTATGGACAAGGGCAACATTACACTACTTTAAAATATTTTTTTAAATTTTTTGGTACTGTGAATTGAATCCAGGGGTGTTCTACCTCTGAGCTATGCCCCAGCCCTATTTTATTTTTTTATTTTGAAACAGCTCTAAGTTGCTGAGGTCCTCACTAAATTGTGGAGGTTGGCTTCAAACCTGCAATCCTCCTGTCTTAGCCTCCCAAGTACTGGAATTACCTTTTATATCCTCTACACATCTTGCCTCAACCCAGAAGATGGGGTAGAAACCAATGTATGCTATTACTACTTCCTGGGAACTGAGGATCAACCTCAGAGGTACAAATATAGTAGCCACTAGGTGCCAAATGGCAAGTCTCAACCCAATTCATTGAAAATGTGAGTATTCTTATACTTAAAACATATTATTAGGCCCAAAGAGGGAACAGAAAGAAGTGCTACATGGGCTTATAATATGGATTTATCTAAACAGATACATAAGCAATCAATAACAGGATATGGTGACAGGACCAAAGAAAAAAGGACCACAATTGTATAAAACAACAGTGTGTTCCTCCAGTAACCTTGGGAAGACTTCCATTTCCATCCTAATGTTGGAAACTTTTGCATGTGTACCAGGCTTAGCATATGCTACGCCGGGCGTGGTGGCGCACCGCTTATAATCCCGGTACTTGGGAGGCGGAGACCGGAGGATCGGGGTTCGCGGACAGTCTCAGCTACTTAGTGAGGCCCTCCGCAACTTCGTGAGACCCAGTTTCAAAATAAAGGATAAAAAAAGGGCCAGGGGTGTAGCTCAGAGGTAGAATGACCCTGGGTTCAACCCCCGATACCGCAAAAAAAAAAAAATTAAAAAAAATAAAAAATAAAAAATAGAATACTCTTTAGAAATTATTCTAATTGAGTACTTATGGTACTCAATTACACTAACCACACCTGTTGTCAGTATCATTTGGGTCTTCACATGGGCACTTTTATTTCTTACTAACCCTATCTTATCCTCACCTCTTCTATTCACCCTAGTTTCTATCAGCCATTACCTTAATACACTATCATGTTTAATAATCCTCTGACTTTGTACCCACCTGACAGGCTATTTCATCCTTTCCCATTTCTTGATGCCTCTTTTATTGTATGTATCTTTAATTTCTCCCCCTTGGGTTATTACTATCTTCATTTAACATGCCCATGTGTCTCAACAAACTTACCTTTCTGTATCCCGCTTTCTCCTTTAGCTTTAATTTATACTCATGTTCCACCTTTCTCTCTTCCTGTTTCTCCATTCACTCTCTGATTTACTCAATCTGACTTAATCCTCTCCCACACCTCTGACTTCATCTTAGTGAAACAATTCCTCATAATATCACCAATGTTCTTGGCTGCTAATTAAAATGGATGTTGTCTGCCATTATTACTGATTCTCATTATACTCGATTCTTGGGAATATATAACAAGGTTTGTCATTTCCACTTTCTTGAAAGCTCTTCTTCCCCTTGGCTTCAATGACATCACATTCTTTTGATTCCCTTTCTTCCTACTACTTTCAACTCTTATATGTTGGTTACTCCAACTGCACCTAAGTTTTTCAATGCTAGGTGTCAGGATCTCTTCACCTTACTTGTCATTATAAGCAATCCATGAACTTTCATTTCACTTTTTGACACTTTCTTTAATTTTAACTGCCTATATGAACTATCTGCACTTAGATGCATCTCATGTCTCTCAAACTCAACATTCCCATAACTAAACTAAAAATTTCCCTCCAAAATTGCTCTTCTTCTGTATTATTCATCTTAGTGAATAACATCAATATATAATCAGTTTCACAAGCTGGAGTCAGGGATCCATCTTTAGTATATATAGTCTTACTACATATTTCCCCACCTAATCAATCACAGGTGAATAAGATGAGGTCAATGTCAAAGAAGACAGAGGGGGAGCCATATGGTCCTTGGTGGCATTGTCTGATCAAGGCTTCCATGATCTGGACTAGACTAATGCTGGATATTAACACCTGCAATCCCAGTGACTCGGGGGCCAAGATGGGAGGATGGCAAGCTTGAGGCCAGCCTGGGAAACTCAGTGAGATCCAATCTCAAAATTAAAAATAAGCTAGCCAAGTATGGTTACACAAACTTGGGAGACTGAAACAGGAGGATTACAGGTTTGAGGTCAGCCTCAGCAACTTAGTGAAGACCTTAGCAATTTAATGAGACCCTGTTTCAAACTAAAAATTAAAACAAACAAACAAAATCCTATGGGTGTAGCTCTGAGACAGAATTTCCCTGGGGTCCATCCAAAAGAAAAAAAGAAGGGAAAGAAAAAAGAAAAAAAATTAAAAATAAGGAGGGCAGGAGATGTAGCCAGTGGTAGAGTGCCCCTAGGTTCAATCTCTAGTATCCTCCAAAAAAACTTACTAGAGGCAATAAATGCCATTGATTTGTTACTTATATAACAATTGAGTCATGTCTTTTCATATAGGTTGACGGTGCTAAGCTTTTTCCTTTTTTCTCTCTCTCTCTCTTTTTTTTTTTTTTTGCTTGAGAACAATTCTCTCTTGGTTTCCTCTTCTTTCTGTGTCTCTATTTGCATTGCACTGCTAACCTCATCTTCCTTCCAACCACAAAAGTTTGACATTCCTCTAAGATTACTCCTCAGTTCTATCCTTTTTTCACTCAATATTTTTTCCCTGGGTGATCTCATCTATGCTCACAGATCTATGCTCACTGATTCATACAATTGTATATATCTCTAGGCTATAACACTCAATGAGTTCCAAATTTGTATAACCAACTGCCTGCTTTACATCTCCTCCTGGGTATTGCAATGACATCTCAAACTCAACATGGCCAAAATGGAATTCATGACTTTCTTTCCCTCACTCATTCAGAGTCTGGACTCTGCATTCTTTTCTATCTCAGTAGACATCCAGGAGCCAACCCAGATGACTGAGTCATCCTTGACTTCCAATAGCCAACCTCCATCTTCTAATACAAAAATTCTAAATTCCTGAATCAAACATTCAGTGGTCTATTTCTTTTGTAGTTAAGAAACTGTTTAATGATTTTCTACATGATTCTGTACGATCCAACTTCTACCCACCTTGCCAACTCGGAGCCAGCTCCCTTCAGAGTGTGCACTCCAACTACACTGTTGTACTTGTCGTTTATATGTGGTTTGTATGACACCTCCTATCAGAGATGTGCATGTGCGCCTTGCTCAGCATCCCCACTCGCATATGAGACATGCTCTCTCCTTTTTTGCCTAATTACCATCTGGGCATGCTTTATATTTCAACCAAAATGTTATTTTCTCAGAGAATCTTTTCCTGACCTACTTGGCAATGCCAATGCCTCTGATCACAGGTTCACACAGCGTGAATATCTTTCCATTGTAGCATTTGTCACAGTTGCAATTGTGTGTGTGTGTGTTTCTTGTATTCTGTTAGTCTGAAAATCTTTTAAAGAAAGTACTTGGTTGACACATGTTGGTTATTCATATATATATGTATTTTAAATGATATAATAAATGAGGAATAAGTGAATGAGTTAATTTCTTGGTTGTGGTACTCAACTGGGATTCAAATCCATGTTAAAACCTGGACTCAAGTCAGTGAAGTGGCAATATACACACTGACTAAATTGACAAATAACTAAGAAATATCAAATTATTAGGATATTGGAAAAATATCTATGAGGAAACATAAAAAGAACTGTGGATGTTTACTTGAGAAGACGGCAGTTAGGAAACAATAGAAATTATAGATTCTTAAAAGCAGGTCAGGGAAAGAATTATTGGCTTGTAGAATCACATTTTTCAAGATAGCTTGTGAAAACTAATGGACATGAAGACAATTAGAGAAATCAACTCATGGTAAGACACATTTATTCATGATAGAGAAGCAGCAAACTCTTAACTAGAATTAATAGGTATTTATTGTAGAAAATGTTGATGGAACGAGGTCTGCTCTACTATTACCTCACAGCTTCTTTGATTCAATAACTAAAATATACTGAACATATTTTCTTCATCAGTACGTTGTCTGTAATATCGGTAAAATTCTGATTGTTAATACATACAATTAGACTATTAGCTACCTGAAGAAATAGACCATATCCTATTCACTATTGTACTCCCCAGGGTCTAGCATGAACTTGTATGCTCAGGTAGACTGTGTTGTTAAGCCTGTTGAATTGTTTACCCCACAGAAAACCATAAAGAATATCTCGAGTTAATAAATCTATAAAAGTATATGCAAAATTTTCTCTGTGTGGTCTGGGAGTAGGTAAGAGCAATAGCTTTTGCCATATAGCTGAATAAGAAAATAAAAACCCCAAATGTGAAGTTTGAATATATCTACATTATCTCCATAACTCCAATTGCACACAGTGTATGACTCTGTTGAAATTGCCCTGGTTTATCACCACCTAACACACTTTGAAGAGTAAATAAGAAGTCAGCTAATAGATATGTATTATGGATCTACCAATATTGTACTAGATGTTGAGGATATAGTAGATATTTAGAAAAAGCAATGAACAATATATGTTATTGCCCTTAAGAAACTTAGTTCCTAGGAGAGAGAAAGTGAATAAACTCACAAACATGAGAAAAATCAACCATATAATGACATGAGCACAAAAATGCAAAAACAACAAAATAACAAAGGGTAATGACTGGGACAGGACAATACTTAGGGGGAGGGAGTTGACAGCATGGTCAAGGAAGGCCTGGACATTTGGGTTCATATTGAAAAGTGCACAGGAGGAGTAGTCTGAAGTTATTTTCTCAGTACAATAGTTCATATAGGCTGTGTAATCTTGGTTAAGTCACTTACTCTGTCTAAATCACAATTTCTTCATATTTAAAGAGAATACTATTGTTGCTTTTCACAAGACAGAGAACCATGAATACTTTTTTAGTATTCAACTTTGAAAATTGCCTTCTTGTTCTATGGTATTATCCTTGGGTATGTGTAGCACCATATTGTCACCTTGTTTTAGCACAATTGTTCTTGTCTTGTCATTCTCTCCTTCCCAACACTCCCTTCCCCCAGTCAACTACTTTTCACTGACTGGGGTGGGGAGCGAGGTGGCAGAGAGGAGTGGAGAGGCAAAGAGGGAGAGGTTAGGAGAAGATGACCAGTGTTGACCTCCTTCACCAACTGTCCAGGTGAACTCACTCCCTACTTGCCATGAAGCCCCAAAATGATGAGACATACACTGGAATATATCTAGCCCAAGGCATGGGAAGGCATCTGAAGGCATAAATATACCCACTTTCAAATAGTGGTCACAGTCTAGTTCCACGATGCTAACACCACCCCAAATCTCAGCCCTCAAAATAGGCAAACCCTGTTATTCAATGTTCTTTCTTTTCCTCGAGAAGTATGACTTGGATCACCACTATATTTTGAACTCATTGAACCTAATAATAATTATTCAGGGTGGCATGTGAGAACAGGGTTATTAGCATTTGAATCAAAATAAGAGTTGAAAGTAATGTTTAAGATTTATGATCTATGGCTTTACTGATAGTTTCATCCATCTAGAAAATAAGATGACAAGACTATAAAATCAAATATATACTTTCAATTACAAAGAAAATTCACTTGGACTGACAAAAGATAAAACAGAGCTCAACTTAGGGAGTATTACAAAACAAAACATCTGTATTTGTAAATATGTGTAACACATTGTTCAAATATGTAAGACTCAGGAAGCGTTCCTAAAGCTTTCTCTGAAGAAACCGCAAAGCTCATCACTTTTTCCTTTCAACTTTATAAGCATTTTTATCCTTACATTTCTAAAAAAAAAAGCTTTTTAAAACCTCTCTTTACCTAGAATTGCTAATTTTTAAAAGAATATATTTTAGTTTTCTACCAGACTACAACCTCAAAGACCAGGATTTTGACTTTTCTTTTTCCTTGAGAGTATTTTATTTGGAGCCTCATATATACTAAGTGCTTAGCACCTAGGTGTCAGATGGCATGGATTAATCAGAGTTCAAGAGCTCATTTAAGGTAAAATAAATGTGTTATATAAATACTAATATACTATCAAGAACCCTAAAATATATGTCTCTTAAGCAATGTTGAACAAACATACATGAGTATCCCCCCTTTTAAGAATTCAATGAATATTCCATAGTACAAATTTTTTAGGCATGAAGTAAATCTTTCATTAAATAACCCCTAAAACTTTATGATTTTTATCTTTCAGCTTCTCTGGATCCTGATCACACAGTAAGACTTTTATTAACTCTAATTGCTCTTTGATCAGACTTTTGGTTATTTACCCTGAAGCTACATTGTAGATTTTGAGTTGTTCTACACAGATGTAATTACCATATGTTTTCATTAATCTAATTCTGTTAGCTGGCTGTTTACTGAGTGGTCTTAGTGTCAATCAATTATCCTGCTAGCCCATGCATCAAAGCAATTAGAACAGGGTTTAGTTCTCAAGGTGTAGTCATTAGGATATTTTATTAAGAATTTCCAGCCTATTAGAGGGTAACCAGTAAAAGATAAATAAGAGATTTTCAAATTTGGCTTTATATTAATACTAAGCATAGAACTGCTGGAAACTCATTTGTATGACTAACATTACTATCAAAGGATTTGGGCCTTGGAAAATATTTTTAAATAAATTGAAAAAATGAAGTCATGTAGATCCAAGTAAATGAAAAAAATAATTGATGTAAATTGACATTTCTTTCAAATGCACTGAAAAACAGGTTTACTAGGTAATACAGAAATTGTCTTTTACCAGGCTACTATATTTGATATAGTGATATATCAAATATTTGATAAATTGGCCGGGCGTGGTGGCGTACGCTTGTAATCCCAGTACTTTGGGAGGCGGAGACCAGAGGATCTGGGTTCGCGGCCAGCCTCACCTCGCGCACGCTCTCTCTCTCTCTCTCTCTCTCTCCCTGTCTCTCTCTCTCTCTCTACTTAGTGAGGCCCTCCGCAACTTCGTGAGACTGGGTCTCAAAATAAAGTATAAAAAATAGGACCGGGGGCATAGCGCGGAGGTAGAACGCCCCTGCGTTCAATCCCCGGTACCG
>PVJS01014635.1:0-40075 GCA_004027185.1 Glis glis | reverse complement strand
TGTGTGTGTGTTATTGAGGATTAAGCCCAGGGACATTCTACCTCCGAGCTACACCCCCAGCCCCTTTTACATTTTATTTTCAAACAGGGTCTCATTAAGTTGCAATGGTGTTGCTAAGTGGCTGAGATTGGCCTTGAACTTATGATCCTCCTGTCTCAGCCTCCCAAGTACCGGGATTACAGGTGTGTGCCACCATGCCTGGCTACACTGTGACTTTAGACAAGCTCTTACATGTCCCCAAGCCATAAGCACCTTCATTTTCAAATAGGAATGAAGATGTTGGTCCCGCTGACCTCATACAGCTGTCGTCTGTCATGAGCACCAAGTGAGATCATGTGCATGAGCAGCATTAACAGTTCCAGCCCCATTGTGAACATAAATTGGATCAGTGATGAGACACCTACTTGCACAGTGGGCCTGGGCTGAGCACAACACATACTGGGGAACTTTCATCTACATTTTTTTATCTGTCAAATTTTTCCCACGGCAGAGCCTCAGTAAGGATGGTATGCCTCGCTGATTTGACTCATTAAGGAGTACTAGACAGATGGGAAAGGCAAGTTCTCCCTGAGACTGCAAGAGACCCCAGTGCTCTTCCACTGGTCAGGGAGAAGATGCAGTAAAATGAGCCTGAAGAACTGAGTGAGCTTCAGGAAATCCCAGTGTTCTTCCTGCTGAAAGGAAGGCTGATTTCAGTAGAGGCGCAGACAGCACCACTGGCATTCAACAGAAATTAGCATGAGGGAATCATATTTTTAAGAATCCCTTAGGCTTGGCAGGCCGAGACAGGAGGATTACAGATTTAAGGACAGCCTCAGGAGCTTAGCGAGGCCGTCAGCAACCTAGTGAGACCCTGTTTCAAAATAAAAATAAAATAGGGCTGGGGGTGTAGCTCAGAGGTAGATTGCCCCTGAGTTCAATCCCCAGTACCACACACACACAAAAAAAGGCCTCCCTTAGGCGATTGTCAGTTTTCTCATTCAGAAATACCCATGTTATGGGCTCAGCCTGGATACTCTTGAACAACCGGATGCAGGGTCCCCACCACCATTCCATGGTAGCTCTTCTGCAGAAAAGGGCACTGTGGCCAGGGGCCCCACTAAAGGGTCAAGTGCTCCTATGAAACCCCGTATGCCAGATCTCCCTGTGACACACCAGGGCCTGGGTCAGACGAGCATGTGTGATCTTCTTTGGGAGGACCACAGATGGGGAAAGAGAGTTTTGCAGGGGTTGAAGACAAGGACACCAAAAGGCTCTGAGCCCCTCTGGGCAGAGGAGGCTACTTTCAAGAATGAAAATAAGTCCCATTCTTCACGCTGGCCCAGTTCTCCCACCGAGTTTCTCAACATTGACTGCTAGGATTGTACTGGCTGACTTTCCTCCTTCCTCCCCTCTTCCAACAGTGAGTCCTTCTTTTTTGTAATGGGGGTTGAACCCAGGTGCATTCTATCTCCAGCCTACATCCCCAGCCCTTTTATTTTGAAACAGGGTCTCACAAAGTTGCTGAGGGTCTCAGTAAGTTGTTGTGGTTGGCCTCGAACCTGCAATCCTCCTGTCTCAGCCTCCCAAGTATGAGATTCCAGGTTTGTGCCACTAAGTCCGGCTGACAGTGAGTACTTCTTAAGTTCCAGGTTTTTTGCATGGCACTGAGTTAGTCAAGAAAGCTCACAGGCTCTGGGGGGGGGTGGTCGGGTGTGCCCACCACAGCATGGGAAGTGTTCTCTCCTGGCAGAACAACAAAGAGATGCAGGAATAAATAAGAGAAGGGCCCTGGAGCTGGCCTTGGAGGGCTAGGAGTGTTCTGCCAGGCCCAGAGTGGGGGGGGAGGGAGGGAATTTAAGGCAGAGAGAATAGCTTTGTAAAGACCCAGGAGTGAGCAGGGCAGGGCAGGCAGCAGTGAGGCGCAGTGTGGCCTGGGCGTGAGGAGAGTGAGGGAGGGACGAGGAGCCTGCAAAGGTGGCCAGAAGGCTGGCGCCCTGCGTGCGAGGAGGGGACTGTGCAAGGCCTGGGGAAGCGTCCATGTGCAGTGGCATCCTCAGGCTGGCTGCACCAGGGGACAAGAGTGACTGATGAAATCACGGCCTCTGAGAGCTTCTTGATTCACAAAGGTGGTTTAAAATTAGTCACACTGGTATTCGGGAGGCAGAGACATTGCACATTTGAGGCCAGCCTCAGCAACTTAGTAAGACACTGTTTTAAAAAGACTGGGGTGTAGCTCAGAGGTAGAACATACCTGGGTTCCATCACCAGTACCAAAATAAATAAATGAACAAATAAATAAAATCTGTCTCACTGGGCATGTTCATACCATATAAACTGGAGAACATCACAAAACAGATTTTCTTTAGAGCTGGTTGTTAAATATTTATCAGCATGCCTTGGGGGGAGGGTGCACACGTATGTGCGTGTATGTGCATACCTTGAGGGGAGGGTGCACACATAGGTGCATGTATATGCATACCTTGGGGGAGGATGCACACACAGGTGTGTGTACAAGCATACCTTGGGAGGAGGGTGCACACACAGGTGTGTGTACAAGCATACCTTGGGGGGAAGGTGCACACGTATGTATGTGCGTGTACGAGCATACCTTGAGGGGAGGGTGCATACATAGGTGTGTGTACAAGCATACCTTGGGGGGAGGGTGCACACATAGGTGTGTGTACATGCATACCTTGGGGGGGGAGTGTGCACACGAATGTGCGTGTACGACCATAGCTTGAGGGGAGGATGCACACATAGGTGCATGTACGTGCATACCTTGGGGGGAGGGTGCACACATAGGTGCGTGTACGTGCATACCTTGGGGAGAGGGTGCACACGTATGTGTACGTGCATACCTTGGGGGGAGGGTACACACGTATGTGTGTGTACGTGCATACCTTGAGCGGAGGGTGCATACATAGGTGTGTGTACATGCATACCTTGGGGGAGGATGCACACGTATGTGCATGTATGTGCATACCTTGGGGGAGGGTGCACAAGTATGTGTGTGAGCATGCCTTGGGGGGAGGGTGCACACGTAGGTGTGTGTGCATGCATGTTATACATTGTTATGAACAAGTTGCTGAACACATTAGAGGCCCAGCAGCAGCCAGAGGAGGGTGCAGCAGGCAGCCACTCACCAGCCTCAGGTTCTCCATCGCCTGGGGGAACATGCCTTGATGTAACTGCAGCTTGCCAACTTTCATGACTTGCACACCTCTGACTGGGTGGCTTCCTGGAAAAAAATTCCTGAAAGAAACCCAAAGGCAAGAGATGTCAGTGGCTCAGTCAGCAATTCCTCAGGGGCCTGGGGCAGAGGGAGCTGGTGCTGGCTGTGAATGTTAATAAGCCACCAAAAGAAAATTAACTTCGCCATCCAGGAGAAGGCACAGCCAGGGGAATTAACACGTCACCAGGCCTCAGCTCCCCTGAAAAAAACATTGGCAGAACTGGAATGCTCTCTCATAAACACTGAAGAAGCTAGGAAAGGTGGCACACACCTGTAGTCACAGTACTTGGGAGACTGAGACAGGAGGATGGTAGGTTTGCAGCCAGCCTCAGGAACTTAGCAAGACCCTGTTTCAAAATAAAAAATAAAAAGGGCTGGGGGTGTAGCTTGGAGGTAGAATGCCCCTGGGTTCAATCCCTAGTACAAAACAACAAAAATGATGGCTAACTATTAACTGGGCATGGTGGTGCATGCCTGTAATCCCAGTACTTGGAAGGCTGAGACAGAAGGACCACAAGTTCAAGGCCAGCCTCTGCAACTTAGGGAGGTCAGCCTCAGCAACTTCGCGAGACCCTATTTCAAAATTAAAAATAGGGCTGGGGGTGTAGTTCAGAGGTAGAATGTTCCAGGTTCAATCCCCAGCACCACACACACACACACCCCAAAGAAGAGAAGCACTCTGGATATTTGCTTTTACAAGTGGGAATGGAGGGAGACCATGCACTACCCTATCCTCTGTCCTCTTCTACCAAGCTCCAGCACTAGCACAGCCCTGAAATGGATTATTGCTTCTAAAAAGATATGAATGAGACTTTTTCATGACCCCCAGCTAGATACTATTATACCTCTCTCTCGACTGCCAAGCCCGTCGACTGAATCTCAGCTATAGAGCACGCCATGTTCAGACTTTCTTACAGGCTTGTGTATTCATCTTATCTCGTGGGATTCCAGTGCCTAGCTGTGTCCTCTACAATGGCCTGAATGCCAACAGAGACTTGACCTCTTTCACATATCACAGAACAGAATAAGGTGCTGTGGTAGTCTGAAGAACAGGGATTTACAGTTATGTTTCAAACATCATGAAGAGCTAGATTACTTCAATTCAATTGTGTGTGGGGGGTACTGGGAATTGAACCCAGAGTGTTGTACCTCCGAGCTACACCCCCAGACCTTTTTATTTTTTGTTTTGAAACAGAGGTTATTGAGAGACTCAGTAAATTGCTGAGGCTGGCCTCGAACCTGGGGTCCTCCTGGCTCAGCCTCTCAGGTCCTGGGATTACGACATCATGCCTGGCTTTCAATTCAAATTGACAAGAATTTACCATACTGGATTCAAAAGTTCAACCCTTCCTTCCTGCTCCCCACCCCCCAAGGAACTGCTGTATATGCAGGATCATGTCTAGGCCTGAGGGAGAGATCACACTGTATGCAAAAGAGCTCTTCCTTCAAGGCCCAATAATCCCATCAGACCAAAGACAAATACTCATGTCAGTGTTAAAACAACAGTACAGGCTAGAGCTTCATTTTGTATGCAAATCAGGCATGTCTTAGTACATGCCAGATGTTCAGTGCCTTCCCTGTGGGCAGAGACACTGCTGAAGTGGGCTGGGGATATTTCATCAGCTTACGAAAGCAAATTGGAAAAGAGATCCCACAGGCAAAGGGAGTTGAGGGGAGTTGGTGGCAATGAAGGATTTGAGTCAAAACAGGTCACACAGCTGATTCGACAGAACCTGGGGACCTACTGGAGCTCTGGCAGAGTCAGAGGTGGCTACAGGGTTCAGAAATAGAAACGTCACTGCCAAAAAGTACAAGCAAATTGTAGGATAACGACAGCCTTTGACTTGTTGGGTGTTTGGGTATGGTGCTAGCAGTCGCCTGGGTGTTGAACAGAAAAACTGCCTTCATTGTTTCTGTAGTGTTGGGTTTGGCTACAGAGTATCCCCTAGAAAAGCACACGTGTAAGTAATGCGGCCAGGTTTGGAGGTCCTGCACGGCTGGAGGAGGGAAGCAGGTCACTGGGGCACGGGGGGCTGCATCAGCCTGGGCCTCCTTCTCTCACTGGCTGCCATGTGCTGAGAGTGGGCTCTTCCTGGGTCATTTCCTGAGCCCTGCACCAAGCTGTGTCTGCCTCGGAGCCAACCAACCATGGACAGAACCTCTAAAAACAGTGAGCTAAACATACCTTTCCTACTCTAAGTTGTGCTTGTCAGGTATTTGGGTCACAGGGATGAAAAAGCTGACTAAAACGTGTGGTGAATAAATATATAGGAGGGGCCAGGCGTGGCGCACGCTTGTAATCCCAGTACTTTGGGAGGCTGAGACCAGAGAATCCAGGTTCGCGGCCAGCCTCAGTTACTTAGTGAGGCCCTCCGCAACTTAGTGAGACCCGGTTTCAAAATAAAGGATAAAAAATAGGGCCGGAGGTGGAGCTCAGAGGTAGAACGCCCGAGTTCAATCCCTGGTATCGCAAAAAACAAAACAAAACAAAACAAAAATATATAGGAGGGAATGAATTTAAATAGGCAGAGAAGAAAGAGCTCATGGTGGCTTTAACTTGAACCCATAAGCACCAAAGTCTCGCTGTCATATTTTACGATAAGGTTGAAAGTCTGAGAACTGGGATGTCTCAAGTTAAAAGGATATAGGGAAGAAATACCCAATGGCAGGACTTTTACTGGTCCTCGGAGCTTTCTCTATATGATGCAGTTATCAATCACGTGGCTTCATTACAGGCAGCAGCTTTGGCGTTTCTGAGACAGGAAAAGGCATTTGTTGTTCAGGACTATTCTTAAATACTTAATACCAAACACCAAACATAAAAGGAGAGCTTATTCTGTTTAAGTTGTATTTCAGAGTAACCACATAGCTCTAGTTTTTATGACTTTTAGTGGATAAATATAAAATGGGGATGGAATTAGAAAAAAATTATCATTTTGCAACTCCTGAAGAAATAATTGATCCACTTTAGAGGTGCTAAGATTTAACAGTGACTGGTCCAAATTGTAACAACCTAATTCCACCACCATAAGGTTCTCCACCATCCCCTCATTTTCCCTGGATCATTTTTTTTTTTTTTTTTGCAGTACTGGGGATTGAATCCAGGGGCATTCTACTTCTGAGCTACACCCCCAGCACTATTTTATTATTTATGTATTTATGTATTTATTTATTGGTACTAGGGATGGAACCCAGGGGCCTTCTAACTCCAGCCAAGTGCCTCTTCCACTATGCATGTGTGAAAGGCTGATTGTACAGACGAATGGATAGAGAAATGGATGAAAGGGCAAACGAAAGGAAGCCATGTCTCTCCAGCAAGCCACACATAAGATAGTAATCCCTGAAAATGAAGACTCAGCAAGGGTGCAACAGGAAGCTAGATGTGCCATCCTCAGAGAAGACCCCGCAAGAGCCACCACAGACTCATACAAACCAGATGTGTCTGAAGACAGACATTAAAGGAAGAAATGCGACAGTCTCTCCTGGAAACCTCTGCTGGCGTCCGTCACCATTACACCTGCAGGTGTAAATGGGAGGCTCTCTCCATTTCCTTGCTTTCTCCTTGTTTCGGTCAGCCTTCCGTCACTGTGACCAAAATACCTGACTAGAACAACTTAGAGGAGGAAAGGTTTATTTGGTTCACGGTGTCAGAGGTTCAGTCCACGGCTGACCAGCTCCAAGGCAGAAGCATCGTGGTGGCAGGATGTGGCAGAGGAAAGCTGCTCAGCTCATGGCAGCTGGGAAGCAGAGAGAATGACCTGCCTCCTTCCTGCCTAAATTGCCGTCCAGTTAAGTCCATTCACATTATTAATCCATCACTAATTATTCTGATTCGACACTGACAGACATCTAAAGTTTAGAAGAACTGAAGTTTGCCCAAGACCACTGCTCCAGCAATGATCTGCTGGGGCCTAGAACTCAACAAACTCCATGTTATTGTCTCCTAAGACCCCCAAAGGCAGGAACCTCATTTGCCTTAATCGTCTTTATATCTCTGCACCTAATTTAGCACCTTGCACAGAGCCTTATGAATCGTCTTAAACTAAAAATTTGCTAAATAAAATTAAAAAGAATGTGCAGCATATTTTTGCTCTACCAGGGATTTTATTTATTTATTTAAAAATTTAATTAATTTTGGTACTTTCATGGGTGTGGTGTAATTCTACCAGGGACCCACAGGGTCTAGACCTGGGTGCTCCCCCACTCACCCCTTTTGGCTGATATTGGTTCCCAAGGTCTGCAAAGCTAGGGAACTCAACATCTTCCCAGGATGGTGCCCCTGCTCTCCAGGGACCACCCCACCCCAAGGGCTTCCCAGGTACTTGTCGGCAGTGGCTTTGTTCTATGCTGGAAACTGGACGACTCCAAGCTTATAGTTCAGACGTCTGTGCCCGCTTCCTGGGACCCATCTCAGTCGACTTTCAGACTGTGTCCCTAACTCATGGGAGGGGCTGCAGACTGAGCAGTCCTTCTTCCCACCCACTGGTGCCAAGCTGTCAGTACTGGACTCCAACAGTGTCCCTCCCAGAGCTCCTCCAAGCCACAGGAACATGTGGGGCAAAAGCACCCTCCAGTCTGGAGGAGCTGAGGTCAGTCAAGAAACAAATTCCCAGCCAGGTGCAGCAGTGCAGGCCTGTATCTTGACACTTGAGAGGCTGAGACAGGAGAATTGCAGGTTCAAAGACAGTCTCAGCAACTAAGCGAGATCCAGTTTTCGAAAAATAAAAAATAAAAAGGGCTGGGGGTATAGCTCGAGCTAGAATGCCCCTGGGTTCAATTCCTAGTACCAAAGAAAGAAAGGAAGAACCCCACAGATCCTTCACAAGACTCAAAGACAGCTGGACCACAGATCCTTCACGTAACTCGAGGACAGCTGGAGCAGGTGGTGTCCCTGTTCTGCCTGGGTCATAGGTGGCCCGAGGGAAAACAACTCCAGTGAGAGAAGGTACCCTGGAAGAATCAGGACTGATGCTGTGGGAGGGCCATCCTTACCTGGACCAGCAGAGGCAGGCAGACCTGCACGCTGAGCCACTCTCCGACACCTGGCGCTTGCCTCTGTCCCCGCAGCACCACACCACTGTGATCAGCTACTCCACACAAGACAGCCTAGTCAGTGTCTGCGCAACCATGTGCCTGACATGCAGGAGGGACTAACAGACGCACAGGTGAACGGACAAAGCAACGAGTGAAGCCAGGCTTGATTTACACCCTGACTGAGAGGCAACTCGTTACACCTGGTACACAACCGTGAACAGAAGACTTGACAAGTGGATGTGCTGATCCAAAGAGAAGGGGTGCCAGCCGGCACTGGAGAGCTCTCCCCAGACTCACCGGTAGGGTTCCATGGTCCGAAGGCCATAGAAGAGCGCCTCCTCCAGCAGGCCCAGGTTAATGCAGGCGTCCATGGCGCAGTCCAGCACCTTCAGCTGATAGATGTTGATGTCGGGAAGCCGCTCTGCATTCCTGCTTATAATCTTCTGGCACAGGGCCAGAACCTGCTCCCACTCTGTCATTAACCTTCGTTAAGGATTCCCTGTCTTCATCAAGAAAAAACAAAAGTCAAATGAAGTTCTCTAGAGGCTGAGAAGCTCCCAGAAGAGAAGGGCGCGCACATTATTCTGCACACATGAGCCGCCTGAAAACCCACTTGGGAAACAAAAACATCTGTCGGCTCAGCAGAGCAAATTCTGTTTACATCAACAAACCATTTTCTAGCCAAGCCCATGCTTCGGGAGATTAAAAATTCCAAGGAACCACTTTCACGCCTAATGTATTCTCTTTAAACCTAGTTGTGAAGTAAATGGGGCTGCTTAATAAACTGGACTAAAATATATTGTTTCATTTAAAATTATTTACTCTGTTAGCTTCAGTTTAAAAGCTGATCTGCAATTAAAGCTTTAGAGAGATTCCTTTCGCAAAAACAGAAGCACATGTTCACTTCTGTGTCATCTGAGCCTTGTGCATATAAGAAACACAGAACACACACTACACACAGGCGCAAGCAAGGGGAGGCAGTTTCGAGAAATTCATTTCCACTGGGGCATAGATTTATTTATTTGTATTATAAAGCAAAAGTGACCCAAACATAGACTTAACCAAATAAAGGTATTCTTATTTGGTGAAATAAAGTATTAAGAATGTGGCTTATAGCTGGGCACAGTGGTGCATGCCTGTAATTTCAGTACTTGGGAGGTTGACACAGGAGGATCATAGGTTCAAGGCCATCCTCAGCAATTTATTAATTTATTTTTAGGACTATTTATTTATTTTATACTTTTACTGGTGCATTATAGTCTTATAGTCTCACAGCATAATGTAGTAAATAGTGATAGTGACATACATGCACACAGTATTGGTGAGCTTTCCCTGGGCTCCCTCCCCCCCTCCCTCCCTTCCCCATACAAGACATTGAGATTGGCACTGGTATTCTCACAAATGTACACAATGTTCATGGAAGTGTTTCCTTTGTTAATTCTCCCTCTCCCACCTTCCCCTAGACCACCTCCCTCACTCCACTGGGGTTTCTCCTCTATTATCTAAAGTCCCTCTTGTATCCATCCCCATTACTCCCTAGCTTCTCCATATGAGAGAAGACACATGACCCTTCCCTTTCTGTGACTGGCTAATTTCACTTAATGTAATGTTCTCCAGGTCCATCCATTTTCCTGCAAATGACATGATTTTGTTTTTCCATTGCTGATTAGAATTCCATTATGTATATATCCCATAATTTTGTAATCCATTCATCTGTTGATGGACACATAGGTTGGTTCCATAATTTGGGTGGTGTGAACTGTGCTGCTATAAACATGGATCTGCATGTATTACTATAATATTCTGATTTCAGGCCCTTTGGAAAGATACCCAGGAGTGTTATAGCTGGATCATATGGGGGATCCATTCAGTTTTCTAAGGCACCTCCACACTGATCTCAATAGCAGCTGCACTAATTTGCAATTCCACCAACAGTGTAGAAGAGTTCCTAATGCCCCACATCCTCACCAGCATTTACTGTTGTCTGAATTATTGATGATTGCCATTCTAATTGGGGTTAGATGGAATCACAGTGTGGTTCTGATTTGCATCTCCCTGATTGCTAATGATGTTGAACATTTTTTCATATATTTATTGGCCATTTGTATTTCTTCTTTTGTGAAGTATCTATTTGGTTCAATTGCCCATTTCTTGATTGGGTTATTTTTTTTTAGTGTTGAGTCTCTTAAGTACTTTGTATATCCTACATATTAGTCCTCTACCAGAGGAGTAGTGGCAAAGATCTCCCATTCTGTGGGCTCTCTCTTTAGACTCTTGATGGTTTCCTTTGATGAACAGAAACTTTTTAGTTTAATGCCATCCCATTCATTAATTCTTGTTTTAAATTCCTGAGGTTTGAGAAAGTATCTACCTGTGCCTATATGTTGGAGTGTTGGATATATGCTCTCCTCTAGTAATTTCAAATTCTCTTGTCTAACTTCTAGGTCTTTGATCCATCTTGAGTTGACTTTTTTGCAGAGAGAAAGGTAGGGATTTAATTCCATTTTTCTACAAATGGATAACCAGTTTTCCAAACATCATTTGTTGAAAAGGCTGTCTTTTCTCCAGCGAATGTTTTTGGCACCTTTGTCAAAAATCAATTAGCTATAAGTGTGTGAATTTGTTTCTGTATCTTCTATTCTGTTCCATTGGTCTATGTGTCTGATTTTGTGCCAATACCATGCTGCTTTTATTATTGTAGCTCTGTAGCATAATTTGAAGTCAGGTATTGTGATGCCTCCCGTATGGTTATTGCTTAGAACTGCTTTGGCTATTCTGGGTCTCTTGTTTTTCATATGAAATTTGGGATTGATTTTTCTAGCTCTGTGAAGAATAACACTGGAATTCTGATATGGATTGCATTGACTCTGTAGATCACTTCTGATAGAATGGCCATTTTGATAATATTTATTCTACCTATCCAAGAGCATAAGAGATCTTTCCATCTTCTAAGATCTTCAATTTCTTTCTTTAGTGTTCTATAATTTTCATTGTAGAGGTGATTTACCTCTGAGGTTAGATGTATTTCTAGGTATTTTATTGTTTTTGAGGTTATTGTGAGTGAGATTGTTTTCTGAATTTCTTTTTCAGTGGATTCATGGTTGGCATATAAAGCTACTGATTTTTAAAAACTGGTTTTGTATACCACTATTTTGCTGAATTTGTTAATCAGCTCTAGAAGTTTTTTGGTTGAGTTTTTGAGTCTTCTAGGTATAGGATCATGTCATCTGCAAACAGAGATAATTTCAGTTCTTCTTTTCCTATTTGTATTCCTTTGATTTCCTTCTCTTGCCTTTTTGCTCTGGCTACAGTCTCAAGTACTAGATTGAAAGGAGTGGTGATAGTAGCATCCTTGTTGTGAAAGGGAATTCTCACAGTTTTTCCCCATTCAATATGATGTTGGCTTTAGGTTTACTGTATATTGCCTTTATGATGCTGAGATAAGTTCCTTCTATTCTGATTTTCTGCAGTGTTGTTTTTTTTAGCATGAATGGGTGTTGGATTTTGTCAAATGCTTTTTCAGCATCTATTGAGATGATAATGTGATTTTTATCCTTAGTTCTATCTGTATTGACTTACATATGTTGAACCAGCCTTGCATCTCTGGGATGAAACCAATTTGGTGATGGTGTGCAATTTTCTTGATCTGGTTTTGAATGTGTATCGCTAGTATTTTGTTTAGAATGTTTGCATCTATGTTCATCAATGATATTGGTCTATAATTTTCTTCTGTTGAGGTATCTTTATTAAGTTTTGGTATTAAGGTGATACTGGCCTCATAGAAAGAGTTTGGAAGAATTCCATCTCTTTCTATTTCATGTAATAATTATGAAGTATTGGGTTTAGTTGCTCTATAAAGGTTTTGTAGAATTCAGTTGGGAATCTGTCTGGACCTGGACTTTTCTTTGATGGAAGGCTTTTTATTGTTGTTTCTATCTCTTTCCTTGCTATTGGTCAGTTTAGGTGTTCTATATCCTCTTGGTTCACTTTAGGTAGGTTGCATGTAATCTGTCAATTTGGTCTATGTTTTCCAGTTTATCGGAGTATAAATTTTCAAAAGTTTCTGATGATCCTCTGGATTTCACCACTGTCTGTGGTGATATCTCCTTTTTCAATTCCTATTTAATAATTTGATTTTCTTTTGGTTAGGTTGGCTAAGGGTTTATCAATCTCATTTATCTTTTCAAAAAACCCAGCTTTTTGTTGATCTTTTGTATTTTTGTTGTTGTTCTCTATTTTATTGATTTATGCTCTGATTTTAATTATTTCTGCCTTCTACTGGTTTTGGGATTAGTCTGTTTTTTTGAGGGATTTGAGGTGTGTCAGTGGGTTATTTGGTGACTTTCTGTTTTTCTTACGTGGGCACTCAGTGCTATAGATTTTCCTCTTAAAACTGACTTCAAAGTGTCCCAAAGATTTTGCTATGTTGTGTCTCTATTTTCATTTAATTCTAGGAACTTTATTTCTCCTCTTATTTCTTCTATGATCCAGTCCATGATCAATAGTGTATCATTCAGTCTCCAAGTATTTTTGTAATTACTTTGGGTCTTGCTGTTGTTGATTTCTATTTTCATTCCATTATGATCTAAAAAGATACACAGAACTATAATACTTTCTTTGAATTTTCTGGTACTTGCTTTGTGGCACAGAATTTGGTCTACTTTGGAAAAGGTTCCACGAGCAGTTGAGAAGAATGCACATTGAGCTGTTGTTGGTTGGAATATTCTATATGTCTATTAGGTCCATTTGGTGTATAGTGTTCTTTAGGTCTGAGTTCTTACTGATCTTTTGTCTGGAAGATCGGTCTAGTGGTATGAGAGGTATGTTGAAGTCTCCCAGTATTAGTGTATCGGGGTCTAAATCTTACCAAAGAGTTTGTTTTATAAAAGTTGGTGCACCCACATTTGGGGCATAAATATTTACTATCATTATATCTTCTTGTTGGATTGCTCCTTTTATTAGTAAGAGATGACCTGCTCTGTCTCTTCTGATAAGTTTTAGCTTAAAGTCTGCACGCTCTCCTACTATTACTGTGCCATATTATTGAATGGTGGTAAGGTATTCATGTTATTTATTTTTTAATTTTTTTATTTTTTTGGTGGTGGTGGTACTGGGAATTGAACCTAGATATGTTCTACCTCTGGGCTACACACCCAGCCCTTTTATTTTTTATTTTGAAACAGGGTCTCCCTAAGTTGCTGAGAGTCTCACTCCATTGCTGAGACTGGCCTCAAACCTGTGATCCTCCTGTCTCAGCCTCCTAAGTACTGAGATTACAGGGGTGCACCACCACACCCAGCCATTCATGTTTACTCTTACCACAAATCTCTCCCAGACATTACCCGAATCGCTGGCTAGGGTCAGAGATGCAGCTATGGTCGAGGGACAGAATGAAGCTCATGGAGTCACACCTGCCGCTGGCCTCATTCACACCATGCTTTCCACAAAACAGAGGTAATCCCAACAGCCCAGTCCACAGGTGAAAGGATACTCCAATGGGCCTTCAGTTCTTCGATTTTTTTCAGGGACTCTTGAACTTCCTTCCACACTTGCTCGTCACCGGTTAGCATGTCAGCATCCTGCTCAGACCAAATTAAGAGACAGGAAAGGAAGACAACCAGTTAAAACATGGACAAAGGATCAGTATAGAAATGCAGACATTTCTCTAAGGAAGATATGCAAATGGTCTACAAGCACAGGAAAAGATACTCAACCTCGTTAATCACCAGGAAATACAAATCAAAACTACAATGAAATACTACTTCATGCCCACTAGCATCACTGTAATAAAGAAGGTAACAGAAAGTGTCAGGAAGGATGTAGAGAAACAAATGTGCATACACTGCTGGCGGCAACACAAGATGATGTGTTCACAAAAAAGCCTTTTCAGTTCCTCAAAAGACACCACAAGCCAGGTGTAGTGGCACATGCTTGTAATCCCAGTACTTGGGAGGCTGAGACAGGAGGATGGCAGGTTTGTGGCCAGCTTCAGCAACTTAGTGAGACCCTGTTTCAAAATAAAAAATAGGGCTGGGGCTTTAGTTCAGAGGTAGAATGCCTCTGGGTTCAAGCCCTAGTAACACACACACACACACATACACACACACGCACACACGCACTACCATTAAAGTCACCATATTTACAATTCCAGTCCTATATATCTAAGCAAGAGAAATGAAAACATATATGAGAATATATGAAATGAAAATGTTTTCATTTCTCTTGGTTAGATATCTAGAAGTAGATGAAAACATGTCTAACAAAAACTTGTACACAAATATTCACAGTGGCATTGTTCATGATAGCCAAAGAATGGAAACAAGTTAAATATGCATCCATTGATGAATGGATCAAAGGAAATATCCATATGATGGAAATTTTTTTTTTTTTTGCGGTACCGGGGATTGAACCCAGGGGCGTTCTACCTCCGCGCTACACCCCCCGGCCCTATTTTTTATACTTTATTTTGAAACTGGGTCTCACGAAGTTGCGGAGGGCCTCATTAGGTAGAGAGAGAGAGAGAGAGAGAGAGAGAGAGCGCGAGCGCGCGCTGAGGCTGGCCGCAAACCCGGATCCTCCGGTCTCCGCCTCCCAAAGTACTGGAATTACAAGCGTGCGCCACCACGCCCGGCTCATATGATGGAATATTATTCAACAATAAAATAAATGAAGGACCAGCGCATCCCTGGAAGCAGTATGCTAATGACAGAAGCCAATCACAAAGAGCACATGCTGTATGATTCCATTTACATGAAATGTCCTTAACAGGCAGATCCAGAGACAGACAGTAGCTTAGTGGTTGCCTGCGGTGAGGGCGATTATAGGAATCAGGGGGAATGGCCGCTAACATAAGCATTCCTTTCTGGGGTGATAAAAAAGTTTTAACATTGACTGTGATTCTGGTTGCACAACTCTTCAAATGGAGTAAAAACCACTACATTGTACACTTTAATCTGTATCATATGTGAATTATATCTCAATAAAACTGTGATTTCTAAAAAAAATGGAAGGAGAAAAATAATTATTTGTTAGGAGGCCTTCAGATAACACTTTAACCAAACAAGCTAGGATAAAGGGAGATAAGTACAACTATACCCACATGAACCAATTCTGACTTTTGCAAAAAAATTTAAAAACCCAACATTAAAAAATGAGCTTCCTTCATTTAATGTCCACTCTCTCATTCCCATTTGCCACCATTCCCTGGCACCTGGCATGGTGGTGTGGGGCGGCTGCTGCACGGCAGCTGGATGCCATGTCTGGGGTGCAGCACTGAGTGTAGCTAATACCGTTCTACTTCACCTTCACAAGGCTCACTGATGCACCACATAAAAGGGCATCGGTCAACACGATTCCGTTCAATTGGCCAAATGCTTCCTTTGAGTTTCAGAGTAGGAAGCACACCTGCTAGGTGCCAGTAGTTATGGGAGTTGGAGAACCTAGTTCCTTCCAGAGGGCAAGGCGGGATTGAGCAAGGCTGGTGAGCATTTCCTTGGGAAAGCGACCACTGGCTACATCAGGTTCAGCATCAGATGCATCCATCCAGATCTACCTCACATCTGGAGCACCAGAACATGTGGCCAACAAGTGCTCGACACGGAAAGTATTGCACAGGGCAAATTATAGATGGTTCTCATTACAAAGGAAAAGAAGAAAGGCATTCTGCCTTTCAGTACTTCCTGATACCCAATCCTCACACACACTCTAATTAGATTGGATTGGAGAGAGATGAATATAGGATGGGAAGTAAAATTAATGAACATTTATAAACTTTCCCAGCAATTCAATGATTCTAATGTCTTAAAAGGAGGAAAGGGGTTTTGCGTTTTGAAAGTAGAATGAGCCGGGCGTGGTGGCGCACGCTTATAATCCCAGTACTTTGGGAGGCGGAGACCGGAGGATCCGGGTTCGTGGCCAACCTCAGCGCGCATGTGCGTGCGCTCGATCAATCAATTAATCGATCTATCTCTCTCTCTCTCCTCTCTCTCCCCCCCCCTCTACCTAGTGAGGCCCTCCGCAACTTCGTGAGACCCGGTTTCAAAAATAAAGCATAAAAAAATAGGGCCGGGGGCGTAGTGCGGAGGTAGAACGCCCCTGCGTTCAATCCCCGGTACTGCAAAAAAAAAAAAAAAAAAGAAAGTAGAATGAGATTCAAGTATAGTGTCTGTCTGTGCACAGGAGAGATTAGGAAGTCCTGGAATTCAACATCATGAGGGACACGAAGTTCAGTTTGCAGTCTCTTCGCAGTGCTCTGGCTCATAGATGATACATGGGGCCTGATAGATTAATACACAGCATCATTCAGAATGCTCATGATTAACAGGAAACATTTCTGTGGGAACTGATTTCCATTTCCTTTGGCAGAAACAACTGAAAGCAGTTCAGATTTAACTAGAGGGGAAAATGGTTCTTTCTTAAAGTGGAAAAAATAGCGACTAAAAATAGAGAATTCACTATTGTACCAGTCAACCAATGCATGGTAGGCATCATGGGCTGGAGAGGAAGGAAAGGAGGGAATGTTCTCAACCTGAAGCGCGATCCAACTGTTGCATGTTCTAATTAACAATTAGTGAGCAAATCACACAGTAACTAGAACTCGGTGAAAAGAAGACAGGGTTAGAGTCCTAAGCTGTGGAGTTGAATCCCCGCTCGGCTGCTCCATGACCCTGGCAAGGCAGTTTCTCTCCCTGAAGCCAGGTTTCCTTGAGGGTAAGAATCTTCTGTGTAACCTTATCAGCATTCAGTGAGAAGAACCCTCTAGACCTCTTCTGTGTACAAAAACCTTAACGTCAGGAATGGCGCTGCAGCCTAGTTTTTAGTTCCCACCCTAGAGGGCAGGGCCAGCAGGGGCTGACTAGAGCCAGCTCTGTTAGGTGGGAAGGAGAAAGATGGGCTTATCCTTCGGGATGAGTGAGAACACTGCAATGTAGTCAAGAACCCACATCTCACCCCACGTGGCAGTATACACCTGTAATCCCAGTACTTGGGAGGCTGAGACAGGAGGATCACAGGTTTGAGGCCAGTCTCAGCAACTTAGCGAGGCTCTCAGCAACTTAGCAAGACTCTTTCAAAAATGAAAAAATCAAATAGGGCTGGGGGTGTAGCTTGGAGGTAGAACACCTCTGGGTTCAATCCTCAGTACCAAAAAAAAAGGAAAGAAAAAAATCTCTTAATGTCTACTATGTATCTTTCTGTCTTTCTTTAACTTTTATTCAGTCTGTAAAAAAATAAAAAAAATAGGGGCCAGGCGTGGTGGCGCACGCTTGTAATCCCAGTACTTTGGGAGGCGGAGACCGGAGGATCTAGGTTCGCAGCCAGCCTCAGCTCGCTCGCTCTCTCTCTCCCTCTCCCTGTCCCTCTCTCTCTCTCTTTCTCTCTCTCTCTCTCTCTACTTAGTGAGGCCCTCCGCAACCTCATGAGACCCAGTTTCAATATAAAGTATAAAAAATAGGGCCGGGGGTGTAGTGCGGAGGTAGAACGCCCCTGGGTTCAATCCCCGGTACCGCAAAAAATAAATAAATAAATAAATAAATAAATAAATAAACAAACAAACCCTGGGCTGGGGGTGTACACCTGTAATCCCAGTGCTTGGGCAGCTGATTCAGGAGGATCACAGGTTCGAGGCCAGCCTCAGCAACTTACCCAAGCAACTAACTTGTAACTAGTCATCTAGTCACAAGTAGCTTAGTTGGCCGTGGCCTTTCGATTCCTGTGTGGTTCACTGTTATTTTAGAGTGTACTCCTATTTACAAAAAAAAAAACTAAGTTTATTGCAAAACAGTATGTTGTGTTACTCTATGTTGGCACAATGACAAAACTGCCTAAGTCTGCATTACTCAGTGTGCACCCCCCATAAGGCAACAAGTGACTGCAAACACATACACATTTGTGCGTGGATGTGTGACTCTCTTGTTGGTTGTGTTCCTCTGGAAAACCTTAATATAACACTAAGCCAACGTTTAGTTCAACACAGTGAGATAATGAAGGAAATGATCTCACCAGGATGTAAACATGGTGGATTGGCTGCTGAAAAGCCATTTACACCCCCCCTTCTTTCTCTTGTATCAAGTCTGAAAAGTGAAAATACAGTTTCCTAGCCTCTTTTACAGCTGGGGGTGGCCATGTGGTGCAGTTTGGAATGGTAATATGTGAGTGGAGACCCTAGGAGAGCTTCCTTTGCTCTACACCTTTTACTACCCCTTCTTTTTCCTGCCTAGAGATTGGACACAATGCTTGGGTGGTGGGGACAGCTATCACTTCGGGACCATGAGGACAAAAGCCATTTCTAGGGATGGCGGAGGAGGAGGGTTTTCTGAGGAGACCTATGAGTAGCTGCTCTCATCTCCAGTTCTCTAGAATTTTTAGGGCAAATACACCCCGCCTACTAAAGCCACTGTTAGTTGGGTTATCTTTGTTTGTAGCCAAACCCTTTGTTTTCCTAACTATTGTAGTCCACATTTCAACTATTGTAATAAGACAAAAGTGAAAATAACCCCAACTTTTAATAAAAAATAATCGTTTATTCATTCAAGAATTTTTGGAAAGTCTGCCATACTTACAGCACCAAAGAGGAACTAAAGCCGAGAACCTTCCCATTTCCCAACCAAGTAGGCTAGCTTGTTGCCATTCTAGATTACGGTTGGGGGTGGGGGTTCCCTATGATTTCTGGTATGTCTGCCAGTGGCAAAAGGCTGACACTAAAGAGGACTGACTCTTGGGGAGCTATCAGCAGTGGATCCAACTTTTCCCACTTAAAGTTCTTTTTAATGCAAAGCTAATTATGTTGCCTGACTCCTGCAGCACTAGAATGAGCTAATGGTCCTTTCTCCTGCAGCGAGAGCAATTCCCTCTTTGTACTGGTGCCAAGGCCAGAAGCCACAGGCAGTGGTGGCACAGAGCAAGGGACATGCTTGTCAGCTGGGCTTCGAGAGTGAGACTTGCTCTGTACTCCTTCCTTCACCCCATCTCTGAAACCTGTTAAGTATTGACATCAAGTGAGATAATGATTAACAATGAACAACATGAACACTGGAGAAAAGTAAGATTTCACCAGATAACCCACTTGTGTGCAAACTAAAAGTAAACAGGTCCAAAGTGAGGAAAGGGTGTGAGTAACAGGAGAGCAGTGCACTCATTATCCTTCTGGCTTTTGCTTTGGCTCTTCTTCCTTCCTCAGAGAGTAAAGCTGATCGATAAGTGACCTCCATCTGATAGAGTGCTACAGTAGAAAGAGTAAGTGGGAAAATTTTAAAGAAACAAAAGCGAGATACAATTTGGTATATTTATTACTGTGCAATACCTGTTACAAGTCATTCTGTAATTCAACTCCCTTACTATATGATCTAGTAGCACCCTGACCTTCCATATCAATTTATTTATTTATTTACTTATTTATGTTGCTAGGGATTGAATCCAGGGGCATTCTAACTCTGAGCTGTACCCCCAGTCCGTTCCCCCCTCTTTTTTTGAAAGAGGATCTTGCTAAGTTGCTAGGGGTCTTGCTAAGTTGCTGAGGCTGGCCTCAAACTAGCAATCCTCCTGTCTCAGCCTCCCAAGTACCGAGATTACAGGTGTGTGCCACCACACCTGGCTTCCATATCCTTTGAATCACATGTTTAATGTCACATGCTTAATGTCTATATTCCTACAACACTCTAAGCTCCATTAGATCTTTACCTGTGGTTAAATCTCAGCTTGGTGGGTGAGAAAAATGTCAGGAAATGAAATGTGCGCAGCTCCAGGCTCTGTTTTACTGGTTTCCTGCCATGCATTGAGGGTCTTTTACTTTTGGGTTAATGAAATGAAAGCAGAGTTCTCTGAACGACCACCGAAGCATCACCTGGGGAGCGCTCCAATCTGATTCCACCATCATACCTTGTCCTGGGTTTGGCAGCGGACACAGTCACACTCAAAGCAGTACTGGTCCCTCAGCTGCTTGCGGCGCTCCTCGCTGGTCATCAGCATATCCAGGTAGCAGATGGTGAGCTGCAGAGACCCAAGAGGGGCAGGTTCAGATGCTGTGGTGCTCATTGGCCTTAACTAACAGTAATTATTAATGACCATTATTAGAGTAAACCTTGTTTTTATTATATACTGAGTGTAGGAGAGAAGGTACCACTTATAGTCTCTTACCCAAATAATCACATCAAGTTATTATTATTTTGGCACTAGGGATAAACCCAGGGGCATTCTACCTCTTACCTATACCCCAGCCTTTTTATTTTTTGTTTTGAAACAGGGCCTCACTAAGTTGCTGAGGCTGGCCTCGAAGCTGTAATCCTCCTGTCTCAGCCTCCCAAGTACTGGGATTCCAGGTGTGCACCACCACACCCAGTATCACATCTCAAGTTTTAGTGTATTTCCTTCTAATCTTTGTTAAATGTAAATACATATGTATCATATGCTTACTTTAAAGAATTGTGCTCACAACCTCTATGTACCTATTTTCCCTCATTAAATAGTAAAATATGCCGGGCATGGTGGCAGATGCCTGTAATCCCAGTACTTGAGAGGCCTACACAGGAGGATCACAGGTTTGAGGACAGTCTAAGCAACTTACCAAGATCCTCAGCAACTTAGTGAGACCCTGTTTCAAAATAAAGAGTAGAATAGGACTAGGGATGTAGCTTGGAGGTAGAAACCCCTGGGTTCAATCCCCAGCAAATCTCACACACACACACACACACACACACACACACACACACACACACCCCTCCTGGGTCTTCAATCTGCTGCTTATGTTCGAATCTCAAGGCAAAATGAATCCCTTTTCCATTTCAACCATCTTTCCCACCTACAACTGAGTGGATAACAAGACCAAAGTAAAGTCAGACCTTGTTTTTATTTCTGGAATTTTATTGTCACAGTCACAGAATTTTTTGCTAATACTGGCTCTGAACTGAAAAAGGACTTTGAAAAATCTCACTTCTTTTTAAAGGCAAGCCTGAGAGTCATTTTCATCTGTCTCTTCTCTGCTAATTTTAGCTTCTCAAACTATATTCTTCAGACCCCCCCCATCCTGAGTCACCATCTGACCTTCCCCCGACTTCAGGCTGCCATTATCACCTCTTACTTGGATTACTGTGTCACCTGGCCCTCATTTTCCCAATATTGTCCACACAAGAATGCCTGTCATGGAGTCCCTAACGCTGAACACTTCAGAAACATTCCATCGTCTATTCCTCTCCCTTCCACAAGTATTTACCCAGTGCCTTCTATACAGCAGACTCATTATGGGATCCTTAGATGAACCAAGATCTGTAGTATGGTTCCCAAGGGCTCCATGGTTCGCTCCCTGCGGATTCCCTCATCTGCTGGTCACATCTGAATTCTCCCATCCACTAATAGGAACCATGTCTTGCTCCACTGAACTCATCTGTCTCTGGCTGTCTGTGGTTGTCTTGAATGCTTTCCCCTGCCTCATCAAACTTTAGCCCTACAGATCCTTTCAGATCAAGGACTCGCTTCTCTAGCAACCCACCTTAACCATTCTCAATTCTGCTCTGTAACTTGTATAGCGCTGCATGTATTTATACATTGCACATCTCACATTCTATTATTGCTTTCTGTTCTTCGTTTCTCATCAGCTTAATTCTGAACCCCCGAACACAAGGCTGGCTCCTACTCATCTTTGTATTCCTCAAAGTTTCTGGAACTGCCATCCCTGCTGGGTAAGCACTCAATGAATTTGTGAAATGATTTAACAAAAAAGTAAAGACGACGAGCAAAGAAGCAGGCTGTTATTACCCTTGAACACTTTAGATCAAAGCTGACATTAGGGACATTGATATGTCCAGTTCATGCAAGCCACTTTTCTTCCAAGTGATGTATGTGGTTCCAGAGAGGGCCGACTGCCAGAGGTGGCAGTTATGACAGCTACAGGTTCTTTCAGCAGGAATTCCCAGGACGGTGGCTAAATTTCCATCCTTATTCCCTAACCCATGGTTGTTTTTTTTTTTTTTCGTTTTGTTTTGGGCACTAGGGATTGAACCCAAGGACATTCTGCCTCCAAGATATACCCCCAGCCCTTTTTAAACTATTTAGAAACAGGTTCTCGCTAAGTTGCCGAGGCTGGCCCAGCTCTGATCCATGCTTTTTAAGACTCTCAGATCATCAAATGATTTTGATAGCTTAACACAATTCCAAAGGGGCAGCCGCCAGCAATCCAGCGAGCTATGACAAGTGAGCCCAGGAAACTGCATAATCATATGACATCATAAACATAAACATCTTTCTGAAGGAGGAGGCTGGACTAGGAGACCCAAACACTAAATCCAAAACAGAGACTCCATTGTCAGCTCAGTCTCACAATGAAAATCCTTAAGTTGCAAAGTGTTAGAAATGGTATTGGTTTGAAGAGAAATGGTCCAAAGGATGATCTTAAGTGGAGAGAAAGAAAGATAAGAAATTTCTAAGCCAGGCATGGTGGCACACACCTGCATTTCCAGTACTTGGATGACAGCCTCAGCAACTTAGTAAGACTCTCAGCAACCTAGCAAGACCCTATTTCAAAAACAAAAAATAAAAAAGGGCTGAGGGTGATGCTTGGAGGTAGAATGCTCCTGGGATCAATCCCAGGACCACCCAAAAAAAAGGAAGGAGGAGGAGGAGGAGGAGGAAGAGGAGGAGGAGGAAGAGGAGGAGGAGGAAGAGGAGGAGGAGGATAGAAGGACGAGGAGAGGGATGAGAGGAGGAGGAGGAGGAAAGAAATTTCCAAGGCATATTCTGCTACTATGATACTGTGGAACCTGCTGCAATTTTCTAGCTGTTGTGTGTGAGGACCGTGATGCTCCTGTTGCAAACCAGCAAAAGGATAGCTTCCATTTTCCTTTTTTTCCAGGAGTCAGGGGACATGCCTAAGGGCTGCTGGTAGTTTAAAAGTGGCTCTAAGATTCCATTTCACCCCTCGTTATGTCTTAGCAAGGCTCATTCATTTACTCAACAAATATAAAGTAAGGTTCTTATATTTCAGGCACTGTCAGTCTTCCCTCATCAAGCCTAGATTCTGATGTTTACATCCCAAACGACCCACATTAAGACTGGAGGTGTTTTATCCAGGCATGGTGGCACAGGACTGTAATCCCAGTACTTGGGAGGATGAGACAGGAGAATCACAGGTTGGAGGCCAGCGTGTGCTAACTTAGCAAGACCCTGTTTCAAAATAAAAAGAGCTGGGTATAGGCATAGTTCAGAGGTAGAACCCCTTCTGGGTTTAATCCCTAGTACCACACACATACACATACACACACACACACACACACAAAAGCTTTTAGTGGTTTCTGAAACCTCCAATCACTTCTAAGAGTTTTTGTTTGCTAGTCCAGTTATCTGCTTGGTGTTTTGTTTTGATTTTGCGGTGCTGGAGACTGGACCCAGGGCCTCGTGCATACTAGCAAGCACTCTACCAATGTGCCACACCCCCAGCTCTGGTTTGTTTTTTGTTTTTAAATTTACTAGAACATCATCATCATCAACAGTGACAGCCACTCTTCAGCCTCTAACCTGATATTGCTGAAAATAGATAGTAGTTTCGTTTTTTATCTGCCTTGAAGTCATATATGGACTCAGCAAAATAAATCTAAATTCTCCATATCATTGACAGATATCACAGTACACTTCAGTGCACTGGCCTTAAAAACTGGAAATTCAGCAAATTTCTGTGTAAGAGGTGGCGCATGTGGTTGAAAATCAGCTCAGAGGGTGTCTCGTCAACGCCAAATCCCTGTCTCAGTCAAATGCAATACCTCTGGGTTTAGGTTTTATGGGCTGAGTGCTGTATAAATGCAATAAAAACTTATGATCCTTACAATAAATATCCACTTTAGCAAATTGGAAGGCAGAAGGAAAGTGGGCTTGAGAAAGCATCAACAGCTACGACCCAGGACTCGGCACGGGGAGTGACTGAGCATGTTCCATGCAGGCTCAGGTGAGTAGCTGTGTGTGGCCCATCGAGCTGTCCCTGACCTCGGCTTCTGTGCAGGGTCCTCACCAAAACAGGCTGCTGGGCTGTCCACAAAACTGGAAGGGAGAAGGCCAGTGCATTGCGGAGGTCCTGCTCCCAGGCCTCCATGCCCTTTGTGTCTGGCTTAAATGATGAGACAGAGAAGCTGATAATGTGTAAAGGCCCAGTGACAGCCAGAGAGTAAAATCTGTTTCTTTCTTCTTTTTTTTTCTTTTGGTGCTGGGGATTGAACTCAGGGGTATTCCGTCTTTGAGTTACAACCCCAGCACTTTTTATTTGGAAACAAGGTCTCGCTAAGTTGCTAAAGGTCTAAGTTGCTGAGATTGGCTTTGAACCCGAGATTCTCCTGTCTCAGCCTCCCCAATACTGGAATTACAGGCGTGCACCACTATGCCTGGCCTACAGTCTGTTTGCTTTCTTAATATGGAATTAAAAATGGGTAATCACCTTCAACGTGTCATTAGTGGCCTTGGGGATAAGTAACCCCTGGGGAGCCCATTCATGAGCTGGGCAGCCCTCCCTGCCATGGAAGAATGACCATTTGCAGGGAGGTGGCAGGATGTTCAGCTGTTGACACTGAGGAGATTTAATGACTCCTGTGCATGTGCATAAAACACACACACCTGTTACACGTGTAAACACCTCTCATATGTGTGCCGCAGAGCTATCATCATTTAGAAACATAGAGATTGAGTTGAGCGTGGAGGCACACACCTGTATTCCTAGCCATTGGGAGGCTGAGACAGGAGGAGTGCAGGTTCAAGGCAAGCCTCAGCAATTTAACCAGACCCTCAGCAACTTAGGGAGACCCTGTTTAAAAATAAAGAATAACATCAGGCTAGGGGTGTAGCATGGAGGTAGAACACCCGAGTTCAATCCCCAGTGCTACACACACACAAAGAAAGAAATATGGTGACTGAGTGCTATGATTAGATAAAGAATATCCCCTGAAGAGCTCATATATTAATGTTCACAGTTGGTATGATTAAATCATGAGGGTTATAATCTCATCAGTGGATATATCCATTGTGATAGATTTACTGGGTGGTAACCTAGGCTGGTGGGGTATGGGTGGAAGAAGTGGGTCCCTGGAGATGTGGCCTTAGAGACTATGCTTATGTCTTTGAATCCCCTTGCTTTCTTGCTTGTTCTCTCTTGCATCCAGCCTCCATGATGTGAGAGCAGAACCTTGTGCTCTCCCTCTCTGCTTCCTTCCACCAGGCCCCGAGCTTTGTAGACCCAGCCTGACATGGACTGAACCCAAAATCTCCAAAAACTGTGAGCAAATAAATCTTCCTTCCTCTAAGTTGTGTGGTCAGTTGTTTCAGATTACAGCAGTAAAAATGTTCATTGAAACACTGAAAAAAGAAAAAAAAAGAAGCCGGGCGTGGTGGCACACTCTTGTAATCCCAGTACTCAGGAGGTTGAGACCAGAGGATCCGGGTTCGCGGCCAGCCTCAGCTACTTAGTGAGGCCCTCCACAACTTAGTGAGACCCTGTTTCAAAATAAAGAATAAAAAATAGGGCTTGGGGTGTAGCCCGGAGGTAGAATGCCCCTTGGTTCCATCCCCAGTACCACAAAAAGAAAAAAAGGAGTTCATCCACAGTTGAGATGTGACTGGCTGCTGGAAAGAGGGACTGTATGATGGGCCTTCTCATTGGCAGAGGGACAATGAAAAGCTGCCCCTCAAGCACAGAGGCTTTAGGAATAGGTCATGCCAAGAAGGTCTTTGATGGGAAGAGAGGCGGACAGCAGGGAGCACAGGTTTCCTTACCTCCTCTCCCACCTCGATGTCTCGGACTGCACGCAGCAAGAGGTGGGGTCCGTTGAACACAATTGAACAGTTGGGGTCACAGCTGTGATTGAGCAAAGACACACTGAAGAAAAGAGAAGAGAGAGAGGAAGACTATCATGGCTCAGCAGGCAGAGTCAAACAACTACACTGAATGAACTGCAATGGGCAAAAGACACCTGAGCGTGTTGGGGGCAGAGACAGGGAGATTTGTAAGGCACCAAGGACTGAACACCAGCCCACTCCACATGAACTGAAGTGCTTCCCTTGATGGAGGCTAATTAAGGAAGTTGGTTAATAAGAACATTTTTTGAGTCCTTTTTGGGGAGCGGGAGGTAGTTGTTTCACAAGATACCAGCCAATACAGTAACCCAACATAAAGATGAAGAGAAGCTGTGCATAGTGGTGCATGACTGTAATCCTAGTACCTGGGAGGCTGAGATAGGAGGATTGCAGGTTCAAGGCCAGCCTTAGCAACTTAGTGAGACTCTATTAAAAAAAAAAAGATAGGGGAAATCTGAATGGTAAAGAAATCCTCTCTGAGATGACAGGATGTAGCAGCAGTCACTGTGGCTGAGATGCCACCAACCTTGCCACAGAGGGTCTCACTCACTGAGTGCCGCGGGAGGAACGGTTACCTCTGCTAGACATGGCACTGAAGAAGAATTAGGAGGACATCTAGAAAGCGGAGGTGTTGTGCTAACTAGCTCCTGACGCATTCTGGGCCACAGCACAGCCATCTCATTACCCTGGAGATGTGGGAAATGGAGTGGATTTCAGCGGCCACCATAATTTGATCATGATTAGGAAGAGCATTCACTGTGTTGAAAGCACTCGTGTGAGTCATCACAATAATCTTCCAAGGGTCATTTACAGATGTAGAGACTGATGCATCAAAGTTAAATGACATGCCCAAGGACACACGCCGTGAGCAGTGACTGAATGGGAACCAGGTGCCCGGAACCCAGAACCCATCACTACTGCTTGAGAACCGCTCCGGATGGACCTGACCTACAGCTCAGGTACTGTGAGAGACAAGAAGCTGCACTCTCAGGTTCAGACTGTACTTATGTGTGGACCCTAAGAATAGCAGGAAGGTGGGAGTGACCCCAGCAGCCATGGAAGGACAGGATGGAGGTCACTGCAGGGACAGTGGCCAAGAGTGCTGCAGAGGCCCACCCTGCAAAGTCGTCTTGCCTCCTTCTCAAGTGAAAGAGTTCAAAGGATGCAAACACAAAAGACGAAACAAACCCCCAATCCAGACAGAAGCCTGGCAAAGTCAAATGCGCGACAGCCCAGGAGCGGAGAATAAGATCAGGGCAGGTATGGAGGGAAACCAAACCTCAGCACCATAATCTTCAGGAGATTACCCCACAGTGCCCCTATGAACAAGAATTTAGGACTGAGGCCTGTTTCTTTGTTAAAACCACAGTTTAATGTGGGGTTATAAAACTTAGCATTTTTACATCTTCTTGTAAATTATCACTAAGTTTCGAGCGTGGCTCTTGAGCCAGCTGCTGTAGCAGCCTTTCTAACTACGTCCAAAAGGCTGGGGCACTGGGTGGGGATTAAAGCTGTATCTAACGGTCAATGAAACATGGTCCACCGTACCTGGGATACAGGCCGACACCGACCTCCTGCATCTCCGCATTGCAGATGGTGAAGGAGTTGCAGATGACCTGTGAAAACAAGAGGGGGTGATCACTGTGACCAGAGCCATGCAAGAAACTCCGCAGATAAGAGAGGAAAACATTTCCAAGTAAAATGAAGGCATCTTCTGAAGTTGCTTTGGAAAGGTCCAGGCCCACCATGGATGCTCTTTGATTCACAAAAGAACCTCTGTGGGGCGCACTCCCTGGAGGAACCCAGGTGCTTACCTGCAGAAGCACTGACATCCTACAGAAAAAGCAAATTCAAACCAACCCAGAAACTCTGGACTATAGTCTTATCACCCCACCCCCAAGGTCACACAATTACCTGAAGTGCTCAAAATTTAGAAGACAAATAAGCTACTGATTAAAAACTAGACTCCTAGAGCAGGGCATGGTGGCGCACACTTATAATCCCAGTACTTGGGAGGCTGACACCGGAGGATCCAGGTTCACAGCCAGCCTTAGCTACTTACTGAGGCCCTCCGCAACTTAGTGAGACCCTGTTTCAAAATAAAGATTAAAAAATAGGGCTGGGAGCATAGCCCAGAGGTAGAATGGGTTCAATCCTCAGAACCGCCAAAAAAAAAAAAACTAGACTCCTATCTATAGTTTTCACTCAAACCGCCTTCAGTTTCTAAATGTTGCTGCATCTGACGAGCACAGCAGCTTATCCCTGAGATTTTCAGGATACCAATTAGCTTGACTTAAGATCATTTCATGCTCAAGAAGGGGGCAGGGAAGGGAGGAGGGAGAAGGAGGAAGAGCATGATCTCTTTTAAGGACAACTTTATGAGCAGAAAAATAACTATGAGTGACAAAGCAATAATGAAACGTTCACAAAGGGGTATTGGAGCCACAGATGAAGGCCGCTCTCCTCTGGTTACTAAACTACAGCTTAGGGCAGAAAGGACATATCTGAGTCCAATCACTCCCCAAATCTCAAAGATGTATATGTTCTACTTTTATAGCAAAAACAAAGTACTTTTGTACTTGCAAGGAAGTAGGGAGGAGGTAAAATACTATTCAAATTTTGTCTAAAAAAATTATCCACCTCATCACAGTGACAGTACTTTCTCCTGTCCACTTAAAGAGAATTTCATTGTAAGAGAAACAAGATTAAAATTGTTCAACGAAAAGCCAGGCATGGTGGCGCACGCTTGTAATCCCAGTACTTGGGAGGCTGAGACCAGAGGATCCATGTTCGTGGCCAGCTTCAGCTACTTAGTGAGGCTACATTTAGTAAAAGAAAGTACCTTAAGATATCTTTCATGAATATTAATCACACATGAACTTACAGTTGTTCCTGGAACATTTTCTGACAACAGGGATAATGGCACAGAACAGCCACAGACTAAACTCTAGGAATGCAGGGACAGTCATCATATTTTCATCTTAAAGTGGGTGTTTTCACAGTGTTTAACAACAAGAGCCAGTGTGCATTGTACACATGGTACTATTATAGGTTATAATTTCCAGAAGCACATGGAATAATACTAGGAACTCACAATGCATTATAAGTAACCATTATAGTGTGAAATCAACTCTAAATTATAGGTGAACCAGAATAGAATGTGAAAACTATATCAGAAAATCACAAAAACATTCCTTAAAGAATAAAAAGACATTTTGGTAAAACTAGAATAAATCTCTAGCAATAAAACCCATCGAACTTAAATGCTTATAAAATAGGTAGATTTAAAAGCATACCTTCAAATATCTATGTGGCAAATATGTCACTGAATGTGCGCTTACAAATTGCCAAGTAAGTGGCAAAATCATCTTCAAATGTGAAATTTTACTTCTTAGCAAAACATGATCAATATTACCATGAAAACAAAGCACATGATATGAGAACACAAGGACAGCAGATGGTGGGGGTGAGGAGAGCTGTGTGCTGGCCACCCCAGGCCAGGGCAGACATCAAGAATCAGTCCCCACACTCTTCCTCCAGAGCCCAGGCAAACTTCCAGAATCATTTTCAAAAAGAGCACTTCAGGTAACTATTACCAACAGATCACACACAAAATACTAAACAAAACCTGCTTCCTCTCCCAAACCTAGGATTTTAGTCATCTAAAACATTTAAACAGATTTTTAAGCAACTACTTTTAAATCAGAAATGTTTATGCTTTCATATTATTTAGAATTCACTTAATCAGAAATAGATTCCAATAAAATTTTCACTTCAATGACAGGCTCAGTGCTGAAACAACCACCACAAAACTGAATGGATGCATTGGTAAACTTTAAGAAACTTTCTTATTTCATTAAAAAATAATGGGACATGCTGTTTTCTTTTGAGAAAAGAAAGCACACTCTTGGAAGAAAGTATACTCTTTCTTTGAGTGCACTTTGAGGGTTAATAGAAAATGAACACACTCAGGCCAAAATAAAAATGAGGTCAATCAGAAAAAGTAATAGCCTATTACTTTTATACAAAATATGCTTCCACACTCTCCACTCATTTAGATGGGGGGGAATATAAGGCATGAAGGGTCTTTGATTTTCTATCACGTTGTCAGACTTTTTGTAAACAACAACAAAATAAGAGGTAAAGGATTAATTTATGGCATTAGCAAAGAGATGACAGTTAACACTTACTTTTGCAAAAGCTTCAAAAATGTCAAAAGAAGGTGGCAGCTGAGAGTCATCCGCTATCTCTTCTCTCATGAAATGTTGAAACGTCAGTGCAAGTTGCCTGATGCCCTCTTTCTTATCTTCAGTGAGTTTGCTAATATCTTTTAAAAATAAATAGAACAATTACAAAGTAAACATAATGAACAATTTTCAGGAGTTCAGTGCTGGCTGTTAAACCAGGTGTTTCCTGCTTTACACTCCATTTGGACATCGTTTTGTTTATTTACAAATACAAATCATGAGACATATGTTGTCAATTAAGTTCTGCTAAATTTTATCTATAGTATAAGAAAACACCTATCAATAACATAATAAATATACATATATAGATGAAAACACTTCAAAACCAAAATCAATAAGGCTATGCATTACTAGATTTTTTATATCATAATATACATATATACAACCTATCATAAGTTCTTTTTTTTTTTTGCAGTACTGGGGATTGAACGCAGGGGCGTTCTACCTCCGCGCTACACCCCCGGCCCTATTTTTTATGCTTTATTTTGAAACCGGGTCTCACGAAGTTGTGGAGGGCCTCACTAAGTAGAGAGAGAGAGAGAGAGAGAGAGACAGGGAGAGAGAGAGAGAGAGAGCGCGCTGAGGCTGGCCACGAACCCAGATCCTCTGGTCTCCGCCTCCCAAAGTACTGGGATTACAAGCGTGTGCCACCACGCCCGGCCCATAAATTCTTAAGTCAGTGAATTTAAACAGATGTTTCCATGAAATAATTTAAAACTAGGTCATGAAAAACTGATAAACAGTATCATCCTTAGGCAAGAAGAAAGTGAAAAGTAAAAAGTTCAGATAAAGTTCAAATAAATGAAATGTGTTATGAAGAATGTACATCATGAAAAAAACATGGATCAACCAAAGAAATTTTAATTTCAAGAGATTTTCAAAGCTGAATAAACAAGTACAGTGCTCCTTTAACCCAAACAGAAAGAGATGGCTAAGTTTCACTTTCTGTAGGGAATGATGAACTGAAGAGAGAAACTCTGCCAAAAAAAACCTGCTAGAACTGATAAACTAAATTTGGTAAAGTGACAGGGTACAAAACCAATCCACAAAAACCAGGAATATTTTCACACATCAGTAACCAATTTGCTGAAAAAAGAAACGGAGGGACCAATCTCATTCCCAAAAGCCGCACCACAAATAAAACACCTAAGACGAAAATAAAGCAAGGAAGTAAAAGACATCCACAGAGAAAATCATAAGACACATGAAGAGACGGAAGTTAACAGAAAAGTGAATATGTCCATGCTCATGAACTGGAAGCATTATTATTGCTAAAATGTCCATACGCCACAAACTGATCTATGGGTTCAATGTAATCTCAATCAAAATAATAATGACATTCTTCACAAAAACAGAAAAATCATAAAGTTCATATGGAACCATCAAAGACTCCAAATAGCCAAAGCAACCCTGAGCAATGAAAGAAAATGGTGGAATCATCATAATATCTGACGTCAAAACACACTACATCTATTAAGATGATCATGTGATTTTTGTCCTTTGCTCTATTTATGTAATGAATTACATTAATTGTCTTGCGTATGTTGAACCAGCCTTGCATGCCTAGAATGAAACTAACTTGGTCATGGTATACACTCTTCTTGATGTAGTTTTGAAAGAATCTGACAAAATCCAACACCCATTCATGTTAAAAACACTGAAGAAGCCAGGCGTGGTGGCGCACGCTTGTAATCCCAGTACTTTGGGAGGCGGAGACCAGAGGATCCAGGTTCATGGCCAGCATCAGCTCTCTCTCTCTCTCTCTTTCTCCCTGTCTCTCTCTCTCTCTCTACCTAGTGAGGCCCTCCCCAACTTCGTGAGACTTGGTTTCAAAATAAAGCATAAAAAAATAGGGCGGGGGTGTAGCGCGGAGGTAGAACACCCCTGGGTTCAATCCCTGGTACAACACAAAAAAAACACTGAAGAAGTCGCGTGTGGTGGCACACACTTGTAATCCCAGTACTTGGGAGGCTGAGATGGGAGGATTACAGGTTCACAGTCAGCCTCAGCTACTTCGTGAGGTCCTCCGCAACTTAGTGAGACCCTGTTTCAAAATAAAGAATACAAAATAGGGCTGGGGTGTAGCTCAGAGGTAGAATGCCCCTGGGTTCAATCCCCAGTACCACAAAAAGTAAAATAAAATAAAATAAAAATAAAAATAAAAACACTAAAGAAATTAGGGATAGAACTAACCTCAATATCATAAAGACAATATATGATAAACCCAAGACTAAGCCAGGAGAAAGCCCACCAAGTGCTATGTGCATGCATGTCACTATCAACATGATTTACATTATGATGTGAGATTATAAGGCACCAATAAAAGTACATTTAAAAAACCCAAGGCTACTATGAAAATTATAGAACACAGAAGAAATTGAAGAAGACCTTAGAAGATGAAAAAACTTCCCATGTTCTTGGATAGCCAGAATAAATATTTTCAAAATGGCCATACTACCAAAAACAATCTACAAATTCAAAGGAATCTCTATCAAAATATCAATGACATTCTCAGAGAGCTAGAGAAAATGGTCCTATAATTCAAAACTGGAAAGATAAAAGATCCAGAATAGCCAAAGCAATTCTGAACAATGAAAACCACACTAGAGGCATCACTAGACCTGATTTCAAATTATACTACAGAGCTACAGTAACAAAAACATCATGGTACTGGCACACAAATATGCAGACCAAAGAAATAGAATAGAAAATACAGAAACAAATCCTCACACTAATAGCCTGTTGATTTTTTACAAAGGAGCCAAACACATGTGCTGGAGAAAAGAGCCTTTTCAACAAATGTAGCTAGGAAAACTGGATATCCATATGTAGAAGATTGAAATTAGACATTGTCTCTCACCCTGCACAAGAGTCAATTCACAATGAACCAAAGGCCTAGAAATTATAGCAGAAACTTTGAAATTACTAGGAGAAAACATAAGACCAGTTCTCCAACATATAGGCACTGGTAGAAACTTCATCATTTAAACCACAAAGCTCAAGAAAAAAAAATGAGAACCAATAGATCAGATGGCATCAAATTAAAAAGATTCTGCACAGCAAAAGAAAAAACAATCTGAAGAGAGAGCCTACAGAATGTGAGAAAATCTTTGACAGCTACTCCTCTGATAGAGGAGTGATATCTAGAATATACAAAGAGCATTTTAAAACCAACACTAAAAAAAAAATAACCCAATAAAAAAATGGGCAACTGAATTGAATAGATACTTCTCAAAGGAAGAAATACAAACGGCCAATAAATACATGAAAAAACATTCAATGTTATTAGCAATCAGGGAAATGCAAATCAAAATGACACTGAGATTACATGTAACTCCAGTTAAAATGGCAATCATCAAGAATACAAATATAACAGCAAATGTAATAAATGCTAGCAAGGATGTGGGGAAATAGGAACCCTTATACACCACTGGTGGGATTGCAGGTTAGTACAAGCACTATGGAGATCAGTGTGGAGGTTCCTTAGAAGTCTGGGAATGGAACCACCAAATGGCCCACTATACTAACTCCTCAGTATCTTTCCAAAGGAATTAAAGTCAGAATACTATACTGATACTTGTATATTCATGTTTATAGCAGCACAAGTCACAGTAGCCAAACAATGGAACCACACTGTCTGTCAACAGATAAATGGATGAAGAAAATATGGCATATACACACAATGGAATTTTACTCAGCCATACAAAAGAACAAAATTATGTCATTTACAGGAAAATGCATGTATCTAGAAAATATTATGCTAAATGAGATCAGTCAATCACAGAAAAATCAATGGTCAAATGTTTTCTCTCATATGTGAAAGTTAGAGAAAAAATAGAAAACACAAGGTACTTCATATAAATGAGCAAAGGAACCAGTAGAACAGTGGAAGGGGATTGGAGGAGGGAAGGAGGGAGGGGAAAAAGGAGACTGAGAAAGAAAACAGTTCAAACAGTGCTATGTCCATATATGAAGATATTACCACCAACCTCACTAACATATACAGGGAGGGGGGAGTGGGGTGGGATCTAGAGGGACATACTAATGCTGTGTACATGTATGCTTGTATCACTATGATGTATAATTACAAAGCACCAATTTAATATATATGTTATAGTTATTTGTGTTTATTACTAGGGATTGAATCCCCCACCCCCCACTTTTTTTTTTAACAAGGTCTCACTACATTGCTGAGGGCCTTGCCAATTTGCTGAGGCTGGTCTTATACCTGCAATCCTCCTGTTTTGGTCTCCCAAGTACTGGGATTACAGGTGTGCACCACCTGGAAAAAGCATATTAAAAAATATACTATGCCTGGAAAGAGTATATTAAAAAATAAAATACAAAAAAAACCCAGCATACTACAAAGCTATAGTTACAAAAACAGCATGGTACTGGCATGAAAACAAACACATAGTCCAATGCAATAGAAGAGAGAAATTAATCCACATATGCACAATCAACTGATTTTCAACAAAGGCAACAAGAACATACACTGGAGAAGAGCTGTCTCTTCAACAATGATTCTGGGAAAACTGGAAATCCACATGCAGAAGAATTAGACACCTACCTCTCACCATGTACAAAAATCAACTCAAAATAGATAAAAGACTTAAATGTAAGAGCCCAAACTATGGAACTACTGGGGTTGGGGAGAAGCTTCAGTATATTGGTCTTTGCTAAGATTTTTTGGCTATGACTCCAAAAACCCAAAGCAAATATCAGCAAACAGGATCACACCCAACTACAAAGCTTCTCCACAAAGGAAGCCATCAATACAAAGAGAGGCAGCACATGGAACAGGAGGAAACACTTGCAAACTACTCATCACACAAGGGTCAACACCCAGCATATACATGCAACTCAAAATAACAACAACCAAAACAATAACATCCGCCCACTTAAAAACTGGCACACGACCTGAAGAGACATTTCTCTAAAGAAGATATACAAATAGCCAACTAGCATATGAAAAAATGTTCACATCACTAATCATCAGGAAAATACAGACCCAAACCACAGTGAGATATCACCTCACTCGAGCAGAATGGCTATTTGGCTATTATCAAAGACCAAAAGCCAGGCATGTGGTACACGACTATAATTCAAGTATTTTGGAGGCTGAGACAGGAGGATTGTGGGTTAGAGACCAGTTTCAGTGACTCAGCAAGATACTCAGCAACTTAACAAGACCATGCTTTAGAATAAAAAATAAAAGGGCTAGGGGAGTAGCTTGGAGGAGGAAGGAAGGGAGGCAGGCAGGCAGGCAAGCAGGCAGGCAGACAGATGAAGATGTGGAGAAAGAGGAACTATAAACTGTTGGTTGGAATGTAAATTAGTGCAGTCATTATGGAAAACAGTATGGAGGTTCCATAAAAAAACTAAAAATACAAATACCTTAGGATCTAGCAAGCATGCCACTAGGTATACATCCAGATGAAATCATGCATCAAAGAGATGTTGCCACCATGTTTACTGCAGCACTAGTCACAGTAGTCAAGATACAGTTCATCAATGCATGGATGGATAAAGAAAATGTGGCATATATACACAATGGAATATTATTCAGCCATAAAAAATAATGAAACCCTGTCATTTTCAGTAATGTGTATAGAACTGGAGATTATGTTAAGTGAAATAAGCCAGGCACAGAAATAAATGCCACACATTCTCACTGGTTTGAGGAAGCTAAAAAAGTCAACCTCGCTGGGTATGGTGGTATATGCCTGTAATCCCAGTACTTGGGAGGCTGAGACTGGTGGATTAGAGGTTCAAGGCCAGCCTCAGCAACTTAGTGAGACTTTCAACAAGAACTTAATGAGACCCTGTTTCAAAACAAAATTTTAAAAGGGTGGGGGTGGAACAAGAGATACCAAAAAAAAATGTCAATCTTGTAAAAGAAGAAGAGAGGAGAATGTTGATCACAAGGGATTAGAAAAGGTAGGGGGAGGAAGGATAATGAGAGGTTAGACAATGGGAACCAAAATGTAGTTAGATAGGAGGAATTAGTACTACGTTTCCAAAGTATATAGGGTAAATGTATTCTATCATAATTTATGACATATTTCACAATAACTAGAAAAAATTAGTCCAAATTTTCCCAATACATACAAATGATGAATTTTTGAGATGGAAATGTTAATTATCATGATTTTATCATTAAACATCATATCTGTACATCAAATTATTATACTATACCCCATAGATTTGTACAGACAATATGTGTCAATTAAGTTTTTTTTGTGGTACTGGGGATTGAACCCAGGGGCATTCTACCTCTGAGCTACACCCCCACCCCTATTTTTTATTCTTTATTTTGAAACGGGGTCTCACTAAGTTGCGGAGGGCCTAACTAAATTGCTGAGGCTGGCCGCGAACCCGGATCCTCCTGTCTCAGCCTCCCAAGTACTAGGATTACAAGCGTGCACCACCACGCCGGCTATGTGTCAATTAAGTTTTTTTTTTTTTTTTTGCGGTACCGGGGATTGAACGCAGGGGCGTTCTACCTTCGCGCTAGGCCCCCAGCCCTATTTTTTATACTTTATTTTGAGACCGGGTCTCACAAAGTTGCGGAGGGCCTCACTAAATAGAGAGAGAAGAGAGAGAGAGACAGGGAGAGAGACAGAGAGACAGGGAGAGAAACAGAGAGAGAGACAGAGAGAGAGCGTGTACGCGCGTGCGCGAGCTGAGGCTGGCCACAAACCCGGATCCTCTGGTCTCCGCCTCCCAAAGTACTGGGATTACAAGTGTGCACCACCACGCCCAGCTTCAATTAAGTTTTTAAAAAACGAATAAAGAAACAGATGGTCCTAAACCCAATATGACCCCCTTAAAATCAACTTAAACTATACCACAAATGGCATATTAAGGCTGAGAGGTATCATTTAATTAGTAACATCTGAGAGCATTTTACCTAAAGCAGTGTGTGTGACAGTACACTGAGCAGGGCCAATGTTAATAGTAAAACTCACTGTAAGAGATGCTAATTACCTAGCAGTAATACAACAGAACAAAAAGACTAATTAGTTCTCTGTTAACATTTGAAAAGACACTCTACTGCTCATGTCAGGTCTGAATATTTTCTTTAAAATCACTTGCTCAACAGAATAGCTGACCCAATCATTTCTTAAATAATAATTTGTTATTTAATCCTACACTGGCATGTAAGATTCCTAACCATAAATGTCTACTAGATCATCTTATTTGTCTCCATCCAGAAATACTAAGCTGTGTAGCAAATTAACGATTTTGGGCTAGTTTGGGGTTGAAATCATTTACAATCATGATGAAGATCTGTGCTGATACAAATACACCTTCCATGTGCTTGACACTTGTGTCTAGAGAGACTTTCAGTCGTTCCAAGCAGCTGGGCCATGGCCCCATAATTCAGAATAATGCTTAACACTGTGGGAGAGCCTTGGGCATCTGTACCTTCCACTGACCTCATTGTCAAAGAAGCAGCAACCCCGACAACTCCCTGTGATGCCCCTGCGCACCCCATCACCAGAAAGAAAACAGAAGAGGACACGGAGAGAGAGTGACGGAGACAGAGACAGAGACAGAGAAGGAGAAATAGAAGAAAAATTCTGTCCCTGACTAACCTGGACATCTTTATGGTGCTTTACAAACTTCTCTAAGGCACAGAACACCCTGAAATAAGTTAAATAAACCAAGGTTTTGGTGGTCCATATAGATAAAAACTTATAATGTTTGCTTCACAAAATAAATAAATGGAAAAGCAAAGTTAAAAATAAAGCAGTTTGGGGGCTGGGGAGGCATGTAGAAGGGCGTGGGCTTTGTATTCGTGAGGACCTAGGTTCAATCTCAAGCAAAGGGCCATGAGCTCAGCAAATGAGGGACTCCTTTTAAAGATGTTCATAGGCTATCACTTACTTGACTCTAGATCATAAAATGAGTAAAGTTTCTCTGATTCTGAAGGTGTTTCTTCCGTCTGTGAAGGAAAGGAGGAAAAGAGCTTCAATATAAAAAGGAATATGTTTAAGGACCTTTAGCTATTTAAATGGAATCCTATTAAAAGACGACTTTCTATATATTCATTCTCTTTATCATTTTATACAGTTAAATTCTTAACCAGAAAAAATGTTAAAATAAACTCTTGTAATTTGTGAAACTTGTAATTTCACCCACCAGTTTAATCTCAAAAGGCAAAGCTCTTACAAGACGTTTTCATACTTTCACATGCTTAAAGACCTCTAAAAATGTTCAGGCTGGCAAAAAAATGATCAATACACAAAGGAAAGAACAGAGCTGGAGCCTGTAAAAATTTGAGAAAGATATTCACACTGAAGTGTAGCCAGACAACCTGGAGGCTTCTCTAGAGCACGAGTTCACAGAATCTACTCACTGCTTTGGTTTGGTGTGAAAAGGGCTGAAGAAACCATTCCAACAAATCCTCGCTACATAGAAAAAGACAAGCATGCTTCAATGAGTTATCAAGTTAATATCTCACTTGAAGAGGCAACCTAAAAAGGACATACATGTCCTGTGCATTAGCTCACGATAGACAAGTTACTAGGGCAATATAACAGATATGAATTGCTAACACCTTCTACCCCAAATTTAGGACCTCACACCTCTATTCCCAGAAAGAGATCACAGGGCCATGAAAGAGGGACTGTGCACATCTTCATTTCTACCAATTACATGACTAACAGGCAAACAACAAACATATTATCTTAAGACACTCCCTGGGATAAGCTACCTTGTACTTTAACAAGGGTTCTGTGTCAGCTTCACTACTAATAATATGTGGAACTGCAAGTGCTTTGTTAAATTATGAACCAAGCGTCTTTCATGAGCCAGGTACTCACAAGCTGGAAGACTACTCTGCCAAGGAGCCGCACTGAATCCGGCGGGTACCTGGGCTTGCAGCTCCGAAGGCACCTGCATTCGCGCTTGTGGGCTGGCCATGCTTTCTTCTGTGAAGACAAAGAGTGGGGAGGCCTTTGGAGACATAAATTTGACTTGCACTTCCACTAGTTTTGAACATTAATTAACATTAACTTCAACAGCTCAAAAACAACTGCAAAAGAGAAAAAGAAAGATTCTAATACTGCAAGCGATCCTGGATTTAATCTTTGCCAAGTATGAAATTACTTAGCATCGATATTAACAGCTGCAGCCTCTTTTTTTTGTGTGTGGTACTGGGGATGGAACCCAGAGCAATTTTACCTCCAAGCTACACCCCCAGCCCGATTTTTTGTTCTTTATTTTGAAACAGGGTCTCACTAAGTTGCGGAGGGCCTCACTAAGTAGCTGAGGCTGGTCACGAACATGCGATCCTCCTGTCTCAGCCCCCCAAGACAGACAGACAGGCAGGCAGTGTTGTACACAGCTACAGGGAGACAGACAGGCAGGCAGGACTTTACACAGCTACAGGTACACAGGCAGTGCTGTACATAGCTATAGGTAGATAGACAGACAGGCAGCACTTTACACAGCTACAGGTAAATAGACGAGCAGTGCTATACACAGCTATAGGTAGACAGACAGACAGACTGTATGAAGCATGGAATAACAGTTGGATGTGTGCGCTCCACTCATAAAATAAACACAGGTTACCTCTAAAAAATAACAGTAGGGGAAGGAATCTGTAGAAAAGTAAATAAAAAATGAAAAGGGCTGAGCGTGGTGGTGCACGCTTGTAATCCCAGTACTTTAGGAGACGGAGACTGGAGGATCCGGGTTCGCGGCCAGCCTCAGCTCTCTCGCTCTCTCCCTGTCTCTCTCTCTCTCTCTCTCT
>PVJS01014634.1:0-27500 GCA_004027185.1 Glis glis | reverse complement strand
GTCAGTGAGTGCTGGGTTGGGCCACAGGCGTATGAAGCAAGAGTTGGGGTTCAAATATTAGGTACATGGATTAAATTCTTATTGAAGCACTTCCAGCAAGGGTGGCATTGTGTGATTCCCTGAATAGCTAGCCAGTGGTACTGCTTGATCCCATTTACATGAAAACAAGCTCTATTCACAAACCTATTCCAAACCCACATTGTGGTTTGAGAAAAATGCACATGATTACAACAAGCTGCGATATGTTTATGTTCTTAAATCATTCATATATTCATATATTTACATTTAAACATTCATAAACCTGTGGGCAGTAGGGGAAATAACTTATCTCCCTGAAGAGACAGTCCCTTACTTCACATCCAAATTTAGTAGCTCAACTACATTATAAAATAAAGAGGCACACTGTGAAAGCTAGTCATTATTTCACCATTCAGCATTTTTGACAATGAAAATAGTTTCATGGTTCAACAGTTCCTAAATAACTTGAAAAATGTCAACTTTGAAATAAACGGAAAGAAAAATCAAGGTACAGTCACACTGCAAAAGGATGCTGTTGACAAACATCAAAATATTAGAATATTTAACCACAGGTGTAGGAAAAAACCTGCCTATTAAGTTCCTCAGTTGACTTGTTTAATGTTGAGTTTAATAGAAGGATTCCTTTCTGCTGGAACGCAGTCCAGCCTGGTCCTTGCTGTGTTTAGAATAGCGAGTGATTGTTAATTTTAAGCCTGCCTTTCCAGACTCTTGTTCAATCACAATATAATCTAAGGGTCTGGAAGTAAGATGTTTTCTTATCCAATGAGCACTTTCATTCAATGTTTGATGGCTCTCCGGTTTATTGTAACTCTGCAAAAATAGAAATGACTCTGTACATTTGAATTCTCAAAAGGCTTAGTAAGCATGTCTGAAATGCCACCCATGGCCTGACCGACCCACCGAGCTGGTGTGCAGGACAATCGGCACATCTGTGTGCCCGCAGCCCGAGACTTTGGGAAGAAATGAGAAAGTAAATCGGCTGTGCATCCCATCTCGCTTGCTCTCTTGGCATCTGTACTCCAGCTGCATACTGTGGATTATTTCTTTTTTTTCCCCATCTTTTTTAATTTCCTCTAAATAATGAAAAAAATGTTCTTAAGCTGTTTTCATGAAAATGTTAATTATTTCTCCAAATGGAAATACCATATAATCTAGAAGTTCTTTGTCTTCCAAATGCTGCAATTATGGCTAGCTATAAATCATAACTCACAGCCCCTTACACCTGAAAAGATCTTTAGCCCAAATGTAGTTGGCCCTTTCACCTCACACTGGGTCCCTGAGAAAATACACAAACTGCCCGAGATCTCACAACCGCAGGGTAGAGCCAAGTGAGATTCGAATATGGCATCATTCCGAGCTCCCACAAAAATCAGTTTATAAATATTGAAAGCCGCCATCCCTCTGCTGAAAGTTTAATCTAAAACAGTGAATTTAACTTAGCACATTTCCCTAGGAAAATTGCATAGGAGTCTTCCTTGACAGAAAAATGTCTCCTTGTGCTCTGCACTAATAAGTTTCCCTACAAGAGGAATTACCGATGCTCATGCTCTGCATAAAAGTCTGATTCTGAGGGAGGCAATGAAAAATGGTCCAACACCTTTCCTTTGTCAGAAAATCTGTGATTTGGATCAATGGAACAAAGCAAATGTTGCTGCCACAAGCGACGGCAAAGAGGGGTCTGCGTGAGTGTTTTAATGGCCAAACTGGACTGTCAGTGTATTTTGATCAGTAACTGAAGGGAGAGTTGAAATGGTATCTCCATCCCCATCACTGACCCACTCAGCCTTTTTAAATAGATCCACTTAAGCTACTGCTGTTCTCGGAGCCATTAGGACTTATTTAAGGGGTGAATTTTCAGGAGATTACATATCACTGCCACTAAAACACATTGAAATTGCTCATATGACGTACCCTACAAAGCGTTATAAATTCTGCGTTGGAGCTAAGTAGAAAAGTGAGCTTGCTTGGAAAAAAGATCTATTAGGGAACTATGAGAATTACTTTTGGGAAATTTGATTTGGAGTGATGAAGTAGACTCCATTACCTTTGAAATAACTGTGTTTGGAATGTATGCTGGGTGTTAAGCTGCATTTTCCAGTTTGCTGTGATGTTAACCTCTCTGTCACCATTATGAACATTCAGTAGGAATAATGCTTTAGAAGAGCATGCTTTGAGCTCAGCTGGTAAGGTGCTGTTTATTTTTCTAACAATCTTATCAGCTCTTAGGATGCACAGGTATAAACTGAGAGTGGTCCTTTGTTTGCTGCTCCATATCCCAACCAGCCACATTTCCTAAAGGCCTGCAAAATAGACAGAGGTCTTTTCTCACAGTGAAAGTCTTCTTAAAAAACAAAAACACACTGGGCCTGGTAGTGTATGCCCATAATCCCAATACTCAAGAGGCTGATACAGGAGGATCGTGTTTGAGGCTAGCCTCAGCAACTTATCCAGACTGTTTCCAAATAAAAAGTACTGGGGGTGTAGCTTAGAGTAGAATATCCCTGTATTCAGTCCCTAGCACAAGAAGAAGAAGAAGAAAAAGAAGAAGAAGAAGAAGAAGAAGAAGAAGAAGAAGAAGAAGACGAGGAGGAGGAGGAGGAGGAGGAGGAGGAGGAGGAGGAGGAGGAGGATTAATTATTAAAACTACAGATATGATTACCTCACTAAAGAGTACAGTATAATGTCCTGGAGAGCAAACTTTTTAAAAGACTTAGTTACAATTTAATTCCTTCCTCATTAATTCTTAATGGTTACTAATCACTGCTTAATATGACTTAATGGCACATTTTTGTAGCATTTAAATTAGACATATTCTGTACTCCAAGATTTAAGAATGTAGTTTTACAAAAGATAAGAAGGTGTTCCCGGTTATCCTGATTGCTGGGTGGAATGGAGCAAGGTTCCCTCCCATGCTGGTGTGTTTTCTAGCTCATCTGAGGAGGATTCTTTTTCCACTGCTCAACATACCCTTCCAATAGAAGAGCCTTCCACTGAACCTATGGTGAAACCCAAAGAAATCCAAGCAGTGACATCTTGGAAACTTCTCATAAGCTTTTCTCCTCACTCCTCTTTCTCAACGGAGAGAATCATCAAAGTGGAAGAGAACCTAGTCTGGTGAAACATCCAACCTTGACATTGATTTGCCCCCAACAACACTGGTAAAGGCATGTTTACAACTTATTTTAGGATCATTGAAACTAACACCCAATATAAACTTCCTCCATGGCGAGAGCTGTGATGAGCTGCCAGTCAGCAGACAAGTAAATATTTGCCAAGCACCATCTGCGCATGCTGTGCTGAAACTTGTGACTTGGAAATGAATGCGGAATGGCAGCTCCTCGAGGAGGGGAACTTGGTCTTATGTACGGCCTTTCCCCAGTGCTTACAACAGCCCCTAGTATGTCACGGGCGCTCAGTAATGTTTGTGAACTAGCATATATTAATTGGATGCCCACCACAGCCACTTAGGTGGGCCTTTATTGACAAGGAAACTGTGGCCTCACATGAAGTGACTTGCCTAAGGTCACATAGCAGAAAGGTCAAGGCCAGAGCTCCATAAAACCTGAAACACACTCCCCCCATCTGAAATGCAGCTCCACACAGCCTCCTCTGAGCAGGACAGATGCACTCCTACTGACAGCTGGCACTCAGCCTTAACCCCAGAAGGATGAGGCAGGGCCCTGCCGCAGGTGGCATTTATCATGCTATGTGATGAGTAGGGAGGCCAGATCAAAAGGGACTAACCTACAGCATGGAAGTGGGATTGGGACCTTGTTTAAGTGCCTCATGAGATGGCCGGTGCACAGCTCGCTGGGCATCTACCCCAGGTGCAAAGGAATGCTCGCTGCGGGAGGGTGAATCCACACTGACATCCAAAGCAATGCATTTGGACTGTGTTATGAGTTTAGATGCCTTCCCAACAGCAGCTCTGCTATCTCTGCTTTTAATAGACATCATTGGCAATGTTTATGAAGTGGAAAAGTCCTTTTTCCCCTTTTGCTTTGCAAAGGTACAACCTAGAAGCAATGGCTTTGAAGCCAAGGCTGCCTGTCTCGTGCACTCCTCTGGCCGTGTGTTATTATTATACTGGCCACTCCCTCCCCCGCACTGCCCCTGGATAGTCAGCCTCTTAGGCTCTCATGGCCACAGCTCCTTTCCCAATGTTGGAGAAGAGGCAAAGAGACACAAGAGATGCTCCATGCCTCCAAGAAGTCTAGGTCCTGGGTGAGAGGTGCCTCTGCAATGCAGGAAACTGGGAGGGGAACCTCCAAATGCTGTGCTTGTGCTGCTGAGCTCAGAAAATGAAGAGGTCACTATGGATGCAAGTACCCAGGGATGCTCCCTAGCCAACTTTGCCTAACTCCAGTCATCTGATGACCTGCTCTCTCACCCAAACTGCCCCCCCATGCTTTACTTCATGCTCATGACTAAATGGAATTAGATGGAGAAGTAGTATGAAGCTACAGCCCGGAACACAGACCCTGAAGCCACAAGGTACAGGTGTGACTCCCAGCCCTGCCGATTAGTAGCCATGTGACTCTGAACCTCATGCCTCAGTTTCCTTAGCTATAAAACATGGGACAATAATAATAACCAAAACAGCTGCCTAATAGGAGTGATGTGAGGATTAAATGAGCCAAACCATGAAAAACTCTGAGAAGGTACCCAGTACCTAGTACTCAGCCGACTTAACTGTTTTGTTATTAGAAGGTTGTGTGTGGACGGGTGTGGTGGCATAAGCCTATAATCTCAGTACTTGGGAGGCTGAGGCAGGAGGATCACAGGTTCGAAACCAACCTCAGCAATTTAGTGAGACCCTGTTTCCAAATAAAAATAAAATAGGGCTGGGGGTGTAGCTCAGAGGTAGAATGCTCTTGAGTTCAATCCCAAGCACCACAAATAATGATGATAATAATGATGATGATGATTGATGATGATGATGATGACTCGTGTGAGTCTCTGGCATTTGTATTTAATCCATATATACTTGTGTCTGGCTCACCTCCCTCTGATGTTATAACGTCCATAAGGACGGGCACAGTGCCCCCTTCTCCCTTATCTCTTAACTGCTTTTTAATGCTGTGCATGTAGTTGGAGTCCTGTGACTTTGGCAACCAGATATCCTGGATATTCTAGGACTGTTCAGATTTCAAAGATTCAGCTACATTTTCTAAACTCCAGAGTTCATATTGGCAGCTTGCTTCCTCTTGGCAGAGCACTCCAGATGTGCTTGGAAGCCCTTCCCCAGGTGCTGTTAGACTCGCATGGCATTTAGCAGCCAGCTGTTTTTTGCATGCCTTCAATGTTGGATGCTTTCTCCCTCCACACTGCAACCTTACCCACAGGAAGCCTTGCCTTGGTTTTAATAAACACCAGGAATCTTCCTCTAATTTGTGCTGTTACAACAGAATATACAGACTAGGTAATTTATAAAGAACAGAAACTTACTGCTCACAGTTTTGGAGTCTGGGAAGTCCAAGATCAAGGTGCTGGCAGGTCTGGTGTCTGGTGAGGGCCTGGTTTCTTTGGCCAAGATGGTACCTCAGATGCTGTATCCTCCGAAGGAGAGGAACCTTGAGTCCTCACATGACAGAAGACAGGAGGGTAAAGGGGCCAAATTTCCCCCTCCCCGCATTGTTGCCTTGGAAATTAAGTTTCCAACACATTAACTGGGGGGAGGGAGGTGCATTCAAACCATAGCACTAGGTATGACCAAGTTAACTAATTTGCCATTTACTATAAAGTAACCCAAACTTGAGTCTGGGATCTGCAAATTCAATAAAGAAACTATGTTCTAAATTTCCAAGATAAGGCTCTTGAAGACAGGATCAGATTAACCCAACCAGTGGAGTGACAGAGCAATAGCAGAAGTTCTCAAAGGACCAGAAGACAAAAATAAAAAATCACAGTGAAGAATCAACATGGAATTTATGGAAGAAAATCCAGTTACCATACTTTCTGTGACATAGTAGTTAAGTTTCGTTTTTGGAGCTGTTTGTGCCTAGGTCTGGCTGAGTCTTATACCTTAGTGCTGTTCCTAGTCACCAAGAACCATTACTCCAACATTTATTCTGTAGCTTGGGTGCAGTAGGGCAGGTGGTTTGTTTTTGGACAGCAGCCTCACAGCACCCTGGGTGGGCAGAGGGCCCCACATCCATGGGCAACTAGGATCTAACAAGGGGAAGTGCTGAGAGCACTTCATCGCCTCCAGATGACACCCACAAAGAGCAGTTTAGAAACTGTCCCATTAATGTTGACACATGGCCCAGGCGTGTGTGAATCCTGGCCCATGGCATGTTGATGGCTTAGCTTTAGTTGGATAACACTGAGCAAAATATCTTCTTTTTAATTTTGTTTCCCCCAGTGAGACCCTTGAATAGAAGGAAACAATTTCTCCTTTTTAGTGTTGGGTAAACGTGTAATTAGCCTTGTGTCTATCACCATTAGTATCATCAGACCTGAAAACCCAGTTTAATCTGGATTCTGCTCTCTTCTCAATGTCAGCCTGTTTCTGGACCAGTACAGAGCCAGCCTTGTTGACGCAATAAAGAGATTACTCCAGCCCACGGTAAGTATGTTTCTATTTTCTCCTGAATACTGGCTACAGGATAATTAGTGTGTGCACAAAGATGGAGAGAGTAATGGAATGGCAGGATTAATGTCATGTGATACTTTAATACTTATTATGTCCAACTTCAATTGGGTCTTCTGATCTATCAGATTCTTTCCTAATCATAACTAGGAAACTTCTTACCCTTGGCCTTCTGATAAGGAACACAGTGGGTAGTAAAATAAATGAAACCGCTTCAAAGATAGTGTGAGATTATTTTTATCAAAGAATTTCTCGAGTCTTTTCCTTTGATAACAGTATCTTCATATTAAAGTAGAAGTATGATATTGAAAGTTTTCTGTTGACTTCTGTCATTTTTAATCCTTTCAATAGTAACCTTTGTCATTGAGTGTTTATTTATTGCAAAATAATACTTTTTTCCTTTTATTTCTGTTTCTATTAAAGAAAAAAGGACGTTAAGAAGAATCTGTATATTAAAAGTTCTTTGCTTTAAAAGGAAACCATTATTTACATATTATAAACATTAGGTCACAATGAAGCCAAGCATGGCATAAAATATTGTGCACATTTTTACATTTATATATCCATTTATGCCTGTGAGTAAATTACAGAGTTTGTATCCACTCTTATTTTGTTGGGCTGTTATACTAAGCTAGGAGGTCCTGACGCCTAAACGGAGAGTTAATATACATCTATTTAAAGTAAGAAAACGAGTTTAAAGCTCATGCATTAAAAAAAATCTTGTAAGTATATAAGACTCTTGCTGTGCCATAGGAATTTAAAATAGGTTAACAATATTAATGTAATCTAAGATAGGAACTCACATTTATCTGAGATGACTGCAGTGTGTGTGTGTGTGTGTGTGTGTGTGTGTGTGTGTGTGTGTGTGTGTTTTCTAAAGTTTTGTTTCTAAAGATTCTAGCCTTCTGACCTCAGTGGGATTTATAAAGTAATACCTTTCAATCTTTCTTTTATATCTTTTTCACTGAAGGTTCCCAGAGCAATTTGATAATCATCCTCTGCCTTACCACTGTTGCTTTTTATTTTGTTATCTCTATATAGCTCAGAAACTTTAAATAGGTCTCTCTGAGGAGTAACCACAGCTTTGTGAGTGGCAATCAATTCAATTAAATTGGCTTCTCAGTTCCCACCATGAATTGGGCTGGAGGCAAGGAAAGGCAGTTCCAAGTTTTGGAGGGCTATGGGCACAGTAGAGGAGGCTGTCCAGGTTGGGGATAAAAGGAGGAATTCTGGGCCTCTTCCTGCTCTACCTTTGGGGGTTTTTTGTTTGTTTTTGTTTTGTTTTGTTTTAGATATTTATTCAACCCACAGGTTTAGAAGCTGAAAGTCCAAGAGAGTGGCCCTATTCATTTGGCCTCTGGTGAGGGCCGCCATGGCTGCATCACAACATGGTGGATGGAGGTGCAGTGAGATTACATGCAAGATTACATTGCAAACTAGGAAGCCAGAGAGTGGGCAGGGGCCAAGCTTGCTCGTGTGTGTGTGTGTGTGTGTGTGTGTGTGTGTTGCTGAGCATTGAACCCAGGAGTGCTCTACCACTGAGGTATACCCCCAGCCCTTTTTATTTTGAGACAGGGTCTTGCTAAGTTGCCCAGGCTGGTCTCAAACTTTATATCCTCCTGCCTCAGCCTCCCAAGTCCAGGGATTACAGGGTGTGCCAAGAATCTTGGGCGATTATTTTTTTGTGTGTGTGGTACTGGGGATGGAACCCAGGGGCATTCTACCTCCGAGCTACACCCTCAGCCCTATTTATTATTCTTTATTTTGAAACACTAAGTTGTGGACGGCCTCACTAAGTAGCTGAGGCTGGCCGCAAACCCATATCCTCCAGTCTCAGCCTCCCAAGTACTGGGATTATAAGCGTGCGCCACCATGCCCGGCTTGGGCGATTCTTAAAAGCATTTTCAAGGCCAGGATTTTCAGGGAAGACACTGAGATTCTTGAATGCCAAGGCATCTATGAAAATGTATCATAGGTAAATACAGTGCTTTCAAGGACTCCTGGATCTCATGCTGCAAAAACAGTACTTCCCTCATCACCAACACCCTTTCAAAGCCTATTTACGGCAAATATTCCATTTTGCAGCAGATTTGCATGATTTACCTGGGATCTATTGTAAATCATGCGAATGATTTACCATAGAAAACTGCCCAAGCTATGAGAAGACCTAAATACAGATTGGACTGGAATCTCTCGCAGCTCTTCTGTACCTGCCATTACACTCTAACCCACAGTCCCCCTGTCTGAATCGTGGCTCCACACAGCAGGCATCTCTGAGCCAGGACAGCAGCCATCCTACTGACAGCCAGGGCCCTGGAGCAGGTGGAACTTACTCATTCTATGTGAGGAGCAGGGAGGCCAAAGAGAGGGGCCCACACCAACCCGCAGCATTAGAAATGGAAAGAGTGGGCCTCGCTTAGGCCCCTGACGGGATGGCTGATACCCAAAGCTACCTGCATTCTAGCTTATAGTGCCTGGGCCCACCATCAAGGGAGACCTGAATCTTGTATGGCATGTGGACTTACTGAAATTACCACCCAGAATCTCATCCCCATTGGGAGGTCTGGGGAAGCAGGGCACTTGCATCCCTGGACCTCCACCCACACGGTCCACAGGACGGTCACTTGGACTTTACAGTAAACAGTTGCAGTTTTACATCTTGTGCTGGTGGGCCAGAAGGGTTCCCACAGTGTAGGGGTAGCCACAGGAGAAACCAGACTCTTCCCCTACTCGGCTCTCAGGGATGACTGCTGTGCTTCCAACAGACCTCCTTGCTGGGTGGACACGTTTCGGAAGTCACAGTCCAAGACTACGACAACTGAGCCTACTGGGCATCCCTTGTACTTGCATTCCAAATACCTGCAGCCAGCCCCGCACCAGTTCCAGTAGGATTGCCTACCTGGACAAACATGACACCCTCTACTATGGACAGCCCCCGCCCCCGCCCCGAGTAGCGGGAGAGGGCTGACTATATTAGCAAGAGTGAAGTCATCACAAACGAAGGCTCAAGTGCCATCCATGGGAAGAAAAGAATTCTGCCACTTTGGGAGTGTGGTTGCTTGATTTCCAGCAAATCAGCTGTCGGGGCTCAGAGGGCCCAGAAGCAAAGAAAGTAGATGGAGAGAGGGGTGCTCCCTGCTTTCAGTTTTTTATAACTGAGTTATAAATGAAGGAAAACAGGCAGCCAGAGACAACTTGCCACCCTGGCAGTTCTGAGCTTGCCCCGGGGCAATGTCAAATCCCAAGGCTGGGCTTAGATCCTTGGCCAAGCAGGCCCCTGTGCCTAGACAGCCATTACAGGAAGCCCACAATTTCACCAGGGGATGACTGCCATCTGCCTGAAATTGACACATTTCTCAACTTGCTGGTTTAGGGAAAACACAAAGATAATGGACTCCTGCTAGAAATACTACAGGAGATTCACTAGCAAACTTAACAATGAAAAGAATGGAACAGAGATTAAAAAAAAAAACAAGATCAGCAAATTTTATTCATTCCAAGAAGCAGCACCCCCGCCCCCTTTTCCCCTCTGGTGAGTGGTTTCTTATTGCTGATGATTGATGGGGTGACTCCCTGTCTTTGTGTTCCCTAAAGTCCATGACAACAGCAATGACCAATATCAGAGGACCCAGATGTAATTTAAAATCCAGCCACAGAAGCCGGGAAGCTGACCTGTAGTCTGGAAATGACAACCAACAAATGGTATCTACGAATGTTCCTCTGAAATGACTTTGGGTCCAGGGAGGGGAGCCAGGCCAGCGAGACAGTGTGAGTTTACTCAGGACCACGAGGAGATGGGTGGGATGTGGTATTGACAGCTCTCCAGCTCCTTATCACTGCCGGCCAATTGTCAGCAATTCAAAAATCTCACTGCAGAATGCATTCAACCTTTTTCAGAAACTGGTCTAGCTGACCAGCAAATTCCAGGAGTCCTGCCGATATCCAAGGAGTGCTATACATGGAATTCAGGGACTCTCATTTTAGAAGAGTAATTTCATTTTATGGGCAGACTTCCTCATTTTTTTAAACTCTAACATCTCTACCAGCATCTGTTCAAACATCTATTTTTGCTCATCTCAGGGAAATTACTTTGCGTGGGGGCTCAGTATGGTGAAACAGTTCTGAAGGACCGTTGGGTTCTTGTCCTCTTGCCAGGTCAGAGGCCCAGCAGATCCTCGCCTAAAGCTGTGTTCAGCAATAGCTGGCTTGCCCAGTTGTAGGAGTGTTCTAGAAATACTGGTTGTCGCAACAGAGAGCCCCTGGATGGTTTTAAGACCCTCAGAGCAGGGGCCCAGCCCTAAGAAGTTCTTTTCTAAGGTCTGCCCAGGTGCTGATTCAGCTTGTAGAGTACTGCGTGCTTAAAGAGAGTACCAAGACATGAGGTAGACTCTGCCCCAAGAAATCTGTAATCTGGTTGTGGAGGTCATGCACACACACACACACACACACACACACACACAGGTGAGATGACAGTGGACAGTGCAAAATACAGAGCCTGGTGCTATTTTTATTTGTTTTGTGAATCTTTCAAATGTACTCAATAGAATATGAGATGCTCAAGGGCACGGACTCAGTCTTGATTTAGCAAATATTTGTTGAGCAACTGTCTGCCTGCCCAGTGCTGAGGAATGTGGGGTAGAGGTTGTATTGGTCAGGGTTCACTAGATCAACAGAATTCACAGAATGAAGAAAGGAAGGGGGGAAAAAAGGATTTATTAGATCGGCTCACAATATAGTCCCAAGTTCCGACTGCATGTGAAGAGTCAGAGGAATCAGCAGCCTGTCGGGCAGTCCAAGAGCTGAAGCCCCGGGATCGAAGCAACCACCAATTCAGTCCAGTCCAAGATGTGAAGACAAGGAAACTCCTCGGAGAAACAACGGTGAAGTTTCAGCTCAAAGGCTGGAGGCCGACGATCCCAGACGAGAGCAGATCAAGAAGCTCCTCAAGCAAATGGCAAAATTGCAGATGTGTTCTCTTCAGGAAGAGTCGCAGCGGCTTCTACACGGCTTTCTCCTTCTTTTATCCAAGTCCTGCACCTATCAGAACCCTGCTGCCCACATTTAGCGCAGGACTTCCGGTTCAATCCGCTGTTACACAACCAAAGTCACATGATCTGGGGTGAGTCAAGTTGACAAACCAGACCAACTATCACAGAGGTATGAGTATGAATGAGGAACACTGTGAGGCTCATAGTGTAGCACAGAGCAGATTCAGACAGGAGCTCCCGGGATTAACAGTGAAGAGTGGTGGGGCTAGGAAAGAGGCACCGGGAGAAAGCACAGCGTGAGTAATTGCTCAGGAAGGTTTCCCTCAGAGGCCGCTGTGTTTGACTTCTGCCTTGCGCAGTCAGAGGGCATTCCAAGCTTGGTGGAAGGAACTGTACTCGCATGTGTGGAGTGTGAAAAAGCTTGGTGTGTTTGGGATCAACAAGAAGTTTTCTTTAGCCAGAGTGTCTGTCTAGTTTGGGAGTTAGGAAGGGGCAGGAGATGAGGTTAAAGAGCTCGTTTGGGATACCATTTTTTGTGGTGCTGGGGATTGAACCCAGGGGTATTCTACCTCCGAGCTACACCCCCAGCCCTATTTTATTTTTATTTGGAAACAGGGTCTTGCTAAGTTGCCAAGGCTGTTTTCGAACCTACGATCCTCCTGTCTCAGCCTCCCAAGTACTGGAATTACAGGCGGTTTGGGGTACCATTTTTTGAAAGGCTGAGAACACTATGATGACGAGACCAGGCTTTATCATATAAATAGTAGAGAGCCATTCAAAGGTCATGAGCAGTGGTGTGGTCAGGTGTGGGTTCTGGAAAGATCACTCTGGCCACAGTATAGAGCTGGGTTAGAGTAAGGGAGAGCTTGAAATCAGCAAGGCTCTTCAGGGTGGAGCATGGACCAACTTCTACCCAGAATCATAAGAGTTAATGAAAGCCTGATGACAGAAAAGAAGATCTGGAATGGATGCCCACCGAGAGACTTGCAAATGTTCATGGAGTGTCTCCCAGAGGCTAGACACAGTGCTAGGACCTGGGGATGGAATAAGAAAGTGTGATCCCTCTCTGGAGGAGCTCACAGTCCACTGAGAGAGACAAGCAAGTAAATAGTGGGAATGGTGGGAAGGGTGGAGCAGAGGTGTGATCGCCATGGAGGCAGGGAGTGGAGGAGGCACAGTGGGTACATGGGGTTGGGAGGCACAGTGAGGAGGCCAGAGATCAGCAAAGGTATCACAGGGACAGAGTGTCTAATCTGGGTGCTGTGGGATGAATAAGAGCTTGCCAGGCAATGAACTGGAGGCAAGAGGGGCATTCTACCCAAGGAAATGTTTGCATGTTTAAAGACACAGAGATGTATGACCGAACACACTGGGGGCTGCAATTGCTTTGGTCTGATGAGAGCCCAGGTGAGTTCAGGGAATGGCAGGAAATGGGGATACAGATACAGGTCACATGGGCTTTGCCTGTGAGCCCAAGAAGGTCAGTGGTTTTTAAAAGGTGTTTAAATGGCAAAACCTTTTGGTCAAAAAAATGTGTAGGCAGCACCCCAGTTAAACAGACAAAAGTGGTGGTGTAGCTCAATGATAGAACACACTCACCATCCATAAGGATCTGGGTTCAATACCCAGTACACACACACACACACACACACACACACACACACACACACACTCACACAAAGTGAAGCAATTTTAGTAAAATAGGATGTGACAAAACTAGTGCTTCCTGCCCTGGTATCCCTTTTCTCCCTCCAGGTTGTCTTGGAGCAATTCAGGACATACTTGAAGAACCATCTGCAGCAGATACCAGTGATGCAGGGGGTGGGGGGCAGAAATATGGCACTGAAAAGTTCTGAAAGACAAGCCTGATCCCCAGATGCCCAGCTTCTGTTTGAAGGCCGTGTACATGAAAGTGTGTGGTATCTAGGAGCTACTCAGCTCTGTGTGTCTGAGGAGGTGTGGGTGGGTGTGCTGTTTGATGGGTGGTGCCCTGGGAAAGGTAAGGGTTTGGGATCAAGGATAGTGGGTTCTGCTGTAGGCAAAATGGGTTAAAGGTATTTTTGGAATATCCACATGCAGAGATGAGTAGGCACTTGGAGATATGGGGGTGGGCCCTGGACAATGGTAAATGCTATAGTTACAGACTCAGGTATTGTTGATGTATAAGTGATAGTTGAAATCGTGGTCTTCAGTATGGTTGCCTAGAATTATAGAGAACATGAAGAAAAAGTAGGCAGAGCCCTGGGGACCACTGACAGTTGAGGGGCAGGTGGGTGAAGAAAAGTCAGGAAAGGAGACCAAGAGAGACAGAGAGAGAGATGGTAGGAGAGGGAGCAGGCAAAGGCAAGGACTTAGAAACCAGGTAAGAAACAGAAAAAAAGCATTTGTTTAAATATTTTATCGATGCTTAATAATTGGTTACCTAGAAATTAAAAAGGAATAGAGGAATTTCATTGATACAGCATATTCCTTTATAAATAATATGAAGCAGCCAGGTGCAGTGGCACACACCTGTAATCCCAGAACTTGGGAGGCTGAGACAGGAGGACCGCAGGTTCAAGGCCAGCCTCAGCAACTTAGGTGAGACCTTCAGCAACTTAGCAAGACCCTGTTTCAAAAAATAAAGGGGGGTGGGCTGGAGGTGTAGCTCAGAGGTAGAGTGCCTCTGGGTGCAATCCCTAGTATCACAAAAATAAAAATAAAATGAAATATATCTGAAGCATACTTATTTTTCTAGAAGTACACATCCTTTAATATGTGAGTATAGAGTAGTCTCACGAAATAACAACTGAATTCACAATGTAAACAGTATCATTGCTATTTAGTGGAACTTCCCTCTCTTCTCTCCAGAGATAAATGAATTCCTTCATATTACTGCACATCAGTCAAAATTTTACATTCAATTGAGTATTCACTCTGAGTTTAAAATGATTCTGTGACTGAATGCTTAGAAAGTTGTGCTTTGGTAAATTGAAAATAATTTTTCTAAAGTGATGGGCTAATTTGAAATCTATATTCTCTTTCTTGTTTTGATTTTGCAGCCTAAATTATAAGGCACATTGCTCTGGCTGTGCTGCTCTGCAGACGAAGTGCCCTGCTCCCCTGGAGATACTGGGAGGCTCTGAAACTATTCATTACAGAGTGGGCACAGGCTGGCACTCAGTAGGGCTCAGTAGATGTTGAATGGGTATATGATATACTATCAAAACAAAAGAGAAAACAATATTTCTAGAGTGTTTAGAGATTAAAACTACTGCTTTTGGGGGGGTACTAGAGATTGAACCCAGGAGTTCTGTACCACTGAGCTGCACCCTCAGCCCTTTCTGGATTTGATTTTGAAATAGGGTCTTGCTAAGTTACCAAGACTAGCCTCAAACTTGTGATCCTTCTGTCTCAGTCTCCCCAGGTACTGGGATTACAGGCATGTGCTACTTGTAGCACTGGCTACTGTTCACTCTCTTTCTTGTGGGTACAGAATTGGGCACAGTCTGCTGCCCTCTGAAATCCCACAATAGCAGCTGACTCTCTAAAATCTTCTTGGAGAAAATCCTTTCAAACAAATAAGCAATACAGCTGGATGCAGTGGCACACTGCAGGAGGCTGGGACAGGAGGATTGCAGGTTCAAGGCCAGCTTTAGCAATTTAGCAAGACCCTCAGCTACTTAGTGAGACCCTGTTTCAAATTAAAAAAAATGTAAAAAGAAAAAGGGCTGGGGGTATAGCCTGGAGGTAGAATGCCCCTAGGTTTAATCCTCAGTACCCCCAAAAATAGATGATAGATAGATAGATGATAGATAGATAGATAGATAGATGATAGATAGATAGATAGATAGATAGATAGATAGATAGATAGAAAGAAATAATGTGGCCTTCAAATTCCCAAAGACTTGTCATTTTCAGATTATCCAACGTCTGGATTTAGTTTATTCTCTCAACAAATATTAACTAAGTGCCTACTATATGCTAGGCACTGAGAAAATGCAGTGAATAAAGCATGATGAGAAGATCCTGTTGTCATGGAGCAACATTTCAGCTGGAGGAGACCGGCAATAACAAGCAAGGACATAATGTGTGTCGGTGGTGATAAGTGCTAAGAACAAAAATAAAGCCAGGATGTCTGTGTGTGTGGGGGGGTTCTGGCTATGTTGGCTAGGAAAGGACAGGTAAACTGAGCCATAGTGAGGAAAGGGACGCTTGGGCGGAGAACTTGGTTGTGGTCCCCTTATTGCTCACCCCAACCCTCACGTGGGGGGAATGTGGAATCACACGCTTTGTGAATATAACCATCAGCCCCACCAAGAAACCTGTCACCCTGTAAACATTATGATATACAGCTTAGACAATGACTAAAATCCACTCTTCAATTGTAGGACAATCTTTGCAGGTGACTTTAAAATAAAACAAATTTCATTATTCAAAAATCCACAATGGCAACCAGCTCTTAGAAATGACTAAAATGACCTATTGGTATTCCTTCCTTTTTTTTAATGGAGACTTTTGCTCTCCTGCTGAGGCCACATATTATATCTAGTTTTACATTAAAATGAATTTTTGCTGCTAAGTTTGAAAACTGCCTGAAAATAGCAATTAATTTGGGGAAAGCTGACAGAGCCTTAAATGTAGTGGCACCACCAGCGGGCGCTGCTATAATTATGTGCCCGAGTGTGTACATGTCTATGTAAACACAGTGTGAAAACATGCTTGGTGTCCAGGACAGTGGATCAGTGTGCTTTCTTGCAGGTGAGCGAGGGAAAGAGAGAGGGAAATGATACAATTTTTATAGCACTTTTGGGTGGCATGGGCTTTTCTAATCTTATCTGAACTATCTTGTTTTTCAAATTATTTTCACTTTCACCACCTCATTTGCTCCTCAATTTGCTGGAAGAAAAAAAAAGACATTTTGTTCCTTCCATTTGATGGATGAAAACTCAGTGGGTCAGATAGAAAGGTTGAAGGTTCTTTGTACAAATGAGCAGATCCACTGTGTCGTCTCTAAGGCCCCTTCTAGCCCAACAGTTGGGTGATTCCGTTTCCAATTGTCCTGAGGTGATGCAGCTTGTTAATGGTGGAGCCTCCCTTTCTGCCACACAGCTCCTCCTCATAGTCTTCAGACTCTTCACTGCCTGTTTCATCGTCTGCAAAATGCAGTGTTTAACTGTACAAAGTTGTGGAGCAAATCGTCGAGGGGATTGAAGAGAGGGTTTGTGAAGCACCGAGCACAGTGGTAGCTATCATTACCATCACCGCTGTTACTAATGAAGAGACAATGTGATGTAGTAGACAGAGCATCGGTGTTGGAGTCAGAGGGATGAGCTTCTAATCATTTATCACTTGTGCCACCTTGGCCAATTATCCAACCTTTCTGAGCATCCTATAAAGTGGACCTGAGAATACCAACAGTGTGGAGTGGTTTGAAGACTAAAGGAGGTGCTGTATATATGGATTCCTGACCCACTGTCTTACATATTCCAGTTGCTCAATAAATGGCTAGTAGGTGTGAATGATAAACCACTTTTCATAGAAACTGGGATGTGTTTTCATGATTCCCTCAAAACCTCAAGTGGCATTCCATAGATGTGAAGTGTAGACTTGAAATTAACAGAAGCAAACAGCCATCTTTTTCTTTTAAAAAATATGAGAAGAAAATAAGAGTTGGAAGTTTGGCCAACTCTGTATACATGGGGGGAGACGTGACCCATGTGTACCACGTAGTCAGCCAATAATCATTGCGGAATTTCGGGTCAGATGGCCATCTGAGATCTGGTATATAGTTTATTCGAGTCCTCCATTCTCACTGCAAAAATCTCACAAGATTGTGTGGTTATTTAGAAAAACCCAGTCACCCTCAGTATACTACTTACTTTGAAAAGCAGCCATTTGATTACTGTGAGGAGCTGCTTTGCCATAGTACTGGCCATTAAGAAGGATTCGGTGAAGTTGGAAACCAAAACCCTGTAACCTCATCTCTGACAGGGGAGTCATGAAAAAGACGGGTGGTGGGACTGAAATGTGAAAACTCTCCGGCAGGGACTGTGGTTACTCGTCTCTATGGAGGGCTTCTTGGTACTGAATTTTCAGAGCATAATGAACTAACATTTAGAAGCATCTGTTGCCACATGCTCTGGAGCTGTGCTGTGGCTGTGTTGGCAGGTGCACGGGAGTCCCAGGTATCCCCGAGCCTAACATCTAGTCAATGGTTTCAACCATTAGACCTGGGGCAGCGTGTATTGTTCAGAACATCAACTTTCAGTCACATTTTGTTTATTTATTTGCATTGTTTGAAAAAGGATAAAACACAACAATTGGCCATTTGAATGTGAAATATATATATTTTTTCTTATTTGATGTATATCTCTCCTTGAAGTTATTCTCACCGTGAATGCCCACCCTGTGTAGATGTCTCCAGAACAATTGAGTTTTCCTACCTGAGAACAGTACATGAAGTGCTTTGACTGATGTCTGTCATGTTTGGTCGCCTTCCAGTTTTAAAATGTGTGAATTTCTTTTTTAATGTTCTAGGGGAAAGCGATGGTATTTGCCCCACGCCGAGGGAATACTTTAAACCAGTTTTGCAATCTAGCTGAAAAAGCTGGTTTCTCTATCCAGAGACATGAAAATTATGATGAACACATTTCAAACTTCCACTCCAAGGTTAGTTTTCTGCTTGTGTTAGATAACACTTTAATCCGCATTGCATTTTGAAGAGATCATGGTCTTTTTGGCAGGTAACCTAAATATTTGATTAAAGTACTCCTTAGGTGTGTTGCTTCTGAACAGCTATTTGTATCTGATTATTTTGTGTGGTAAAGCCATCTTTTATCTTTGCACGTCTAGAAGGATTTTACAGAAACCATTCCTGTTTACTCCTTTCTCTGAAACAAACTAATCTTTCCATTCATAATAGGCTAATTTGTAAGATGCAAGAGGAGGTGGCTTAGCATGAATGATAAACATGCATTTGTATTTTAATGAAAAACCTTCGGCTTTTAAGTAGGTTAAATGCTTAGCTGCACTGAAATAAATAGAAGGTGAATGTCTAATTGTATCATGTTAGACTGTAAATCTTTATCTCTGCTTGCTTTATGGCTGGGTCAGTTGGCAGTTTGAGACTGTTAAATCTCATACAGAATTTCACAGTTGTGGGGTTATATGTCAGATCGAGGCGCTACAAGATTTAGGTCAAAAGCACTTATCTGAGAGTGATTTCTAAGCCTGCTTACATAAAGCAATGTTATCAGCCTTTTTATTATTTATGGGTATAGGGCAATATAGGACACTGGCAGGCAAATGCTCCAGTGGAAACTTTTTAGGATTCTCACGTTTGCTAGTACATGTCACAGTGACTAGTCTAACATGAATCGCTTCTGTAGTTTTGTGCCTTGCAAAAATCTCCCTTTGCTGAGCTAGTATGACCTTGGCAAGAGACTTTGACTTGTCATACTTTCACAAGTTGTGACTGCAGAAAAGTAAAAGCCCGACCTTAATTTTCTCCTGGGACAATGTGAATAGCATTCTTTATTACCCAGGACTATGATATAATCTAAAACTGTGTTGGCTGTTGAAAAATTATATGTGAAATGGATCTGATCTTCCCAGCAAAAGAAATTCTCACTTTCTAGAAATGGATTGACTTCTTAGGGTTTCTAGGGTTCCAATTTGCCCCTGGTTGTTGTTGTTGTTGTTTTGGGGGAGGGTGCTTTGTGAACTGAAAGAGTTAAATCATTGCTCACAATCAGAATAAAAACAGAATGACATGTTATTCAAGTCTTATATACTTCTCCAGAATGAGATCTTTCCCCTTTCATCCCTCTCCAGATCAAAAGGGGTGGTTCCAAGAGCTTTACCTGGTAGAGAAGGATCTCTCCTGGCCCCTGGGCTCTTCCGCCCTAAGGGATAAGGTGGCCTTTTCACCAGGATCAGGCTGCAGCTACAGGGGTCAGCTGATGGCTGCTTCAGTGTCGGGTCATTCACTTATACCCTAGAACAACAAATGCTTTTTAGTTTCTCAGTGACAGCTCCAAAGAGCAAAGGTGTGGGTCTTTCCACCAGCAGAGATGTTCAGCATTGCCCCTGAGACCCTCTGTCTCCTGCCCAAAAGATGTGAAGTGTGTTGGGACATGCACGCTGTTTAAGTCCTTGGTGCCACCTCTCCTTTGTCTAGAACTTCAGTGTCCCTCCCTACAGGATGGCAACCTCCTCTTTTATTTCCATTATGGTCCACTAACCTGCTGAGCACAGCACATCCCACGAATCTCTGAAAGTGCCTCTCACATTTATATTGTGGACCATACCCAGTTAGTACTCTGTAAATAACCACCAACGGATTGATTGGTCCCGCAAAAATTAATTTCCATAAATAACTAAGTGACCTTCCTTTTTCTCTTTTGGTAATTGCTTAAAAGTCAAATTCCACACTTTGCTGATATTGTACTAAGAAACAGTCTTCTTCCTTCTTGTAAGAGGTGAAGCCTGCATGTTGTGCTCAGGAACTAGAACCCAGGGGGATTATTCTACAGAGTTGAGGTGTCTTGCAGGAAAGGTTTAAACGTGCACCCCTGATTATTTATTATCTATAAATATGTATAGATATATAATGAGAGCTGCTTCCGCTGGTTTGATGTCCTATTTCTAGCAAAAGAATGCCTCTCCTCCCTTCTGTACCTGCAGCCGCAGCGGGATGAGCGCGGACTGGACAGCGCCCGCGCGCTCGCTGGCTCGCTCGCACCGGGGCTCTGCTCCTTTGCCAGAGAACGGTCTGGCGCAGAGGCCCGGCGGGGAGCCACGCTGCGGGGAGCCACGCTGCAGGGAGCCGGGAGCCGGGAGCGTCCCTGCTCCTCGACGAGCCCAAGTGCCCTTCAGCGGGGGCGCGGGCGGAGGCGGAGGCCAGCCCCTGTCCCCCGACTGCCACCTCTGGGGGCTCAGGACGCGAAGGGGCCGGCGTGGCCGCCGGGAACCTCCGCCTGGCGGCTTTTGTTGGCCGCGTGCTAATAGCCAGGGCTTAAAAGTTTTCCATCTTGAGCAGCAATCAGCTTTCTTCCTCTCCATCTCTGGCCAAAGCCCCATCGTCCCTGGGACGCGCCTGCTCCCCAATGGAGGAGCAGCGTTTTCCTTCGGGCTGCGTGTTATCCTCTTAGCCCTACTGTGTTGGAATAGCGCGCAGCCAGCTGGAGGACTGTAAGACGCCTGATAATGCCGCTCTTTTCCGCTGTCCCGTCTTAATCTTGTTACACAAATGGTTGTGAAGAGATTCATGAATTTTAATTTTGCCCTCTGCATTACTGCCTCACGTCACTCATACACAGCTGCCTTCTATGCCTAGTTTTTCACCCCTCCTCTTTACAACAGGGGAAAAAATTAGTTACAATCTTGGCAGTAGTGCAAGGTAAAAAAAAAAAATCTACAGATTTAGGCAACCACCCATGAAGCTGATTAACAGTCAGTGATCAGGAGGAACGGCTTTGCCTCTTAAACTTTTCACCTCTCATTGTTAACTGTGAAATTTTATTTCCGTTAAAAAGCAAGCCTGTAATCAAAACGGTGCCATTCTGCACTTTCTGCCAGTGCTTTTGTTAAACTGTGCCCACACCATGCAGCCAGCCCGCTCAGGAACCAGGCAGCCAAAGGTGTGGTGTGTTTTTAAAATACTGCCTTTCTCTTGGTCCAGGCAACAGGAAGAAAAATAAAAGGCTTCCCTCTCCTCCCAGCCTCCTGGTGGCCTCCAAGGCTGCCCCCACGGTGTGGTGCAAACCCCTCAGGACGTGGAGATAGCAAACGGTTTAGCAAGGTGGAGACCAGACTCAGAGATTACAGCTGGCTTGAAATTAGCTGATGAATATACTCTCATTCATACAGATATTCTTTTAAAAATAATTTTACAAGCCATGGGTTAGATTTGGTTTTTTTCTCCACTTTAACTTTTGCAAACCCACCCGAGTGTTTATTTTGTATATTTTTGTACTTCGCTATGAAAACAGGCTGGAGCTCCACTGTGCAGTCAGTACATTGTGCTAAAAGCACGGCCATATTGCACTTCTGCCTATCTATTCAAAATGCCACATCACAAGTGGCTGGTGCTTATAATCTGTGTGGTGTGCTGTTGATAATTGTGGGTACCGTAAAGGGTAAACAGTCTGAACTCCACTCCCGCTGCTGCTGTTCGTGCGGTGGCGAGGCTGAGCGTGTTACATCCAATTATGAAGTAAAGCATAATGCTCCAAATAGCAGCTATATAATTTAGTTCGGTCCTCAAAGACACTTCTTTAACCTATGAAATTGAAAAATTGTTTTATTCACAATTTACTTTTTGTTCATTTTTCCCCCAAGGTGCTTTTTTATTTCTTAAAATTATAATTATTAATTGGGCCAAGAAGTACAGCCTGGGTAAATGGAATTATTCTTGAACCTCATAACATTCTTCCATCGAAGCAAATATTTCCCACCAGCTTTGTGTGTGTTTAAGTACCCTCCCATAACACACTTGGTGATTCAGAAACGACTTGGTACTGGGGTAGTGTCGCCTTTGAGGATTGTGAGCTCTTCCCCATTGCTGGAAGGGTTCCCAGTCAAGACCCGGTTGGCCCCTGGCCCCCTCCAGCTACCAAACCTCTGCTTTGGCCTCCAGAGGTCAGCATAGAATTCAAGTTAAAAGTGATTTCTAACCCATATTTACAGAAGAATTATTTATCCCGCATATTACCTCAGGGACTTTATAAAGAGCTCATTCGAGTCTCCGTTTTTTTAGTGCATTGTAAGTGAGTGGGTCAGCTGACTCAGGCTGAGTAATCAACTTTCCCTTATCCCCAACTCCCGAGCAAAGATTTTTGCTAGCATGCCCCCCTCTTCTCTCTGTAAAATAGTTCAGTGAGCTCCCTGTATTTCTAGGGTGACTGGTAACAAAGGTATTTACAGTTGGTACATCCCGGTGAGCAGGCATGGATTGGGAAGTTTGTGAAGGCCTTTTCTTCTGCATATCTTTTTTATTAGTAGTAGATTAGAGAGTGATGCTTAGGGACCTGTGTTTAGGATTAACACGGTAGATACTTTGGAGGCAGCAAAATCCACAAGGCCCTTTCTAAATAGACAACTAATCATCTGTGAACAGAGCAAACGCCATCTAGGAAAACAGAATGAAGTCACTTTAGTGATTGTACCAGCATCAGTTCTTAGGAAAGTGGATTAGAAAGTAGTCTGGGTTGACTTTAGTTCCCCAGTGGGAAAGGAAAAATGGGCTCATGGCTCCTGCCCTTACTAGTGAGGGCATGACACAGTTTGGGAATGTGATTTAGAAAAAACATGCACTTTGAAAAGATTCAGGCTAACATATCCCAGACAGGAGAATACTATGTAGAAGCCATTCATATAGCTTTAGGGTGGGGTGGGGTGGGGGGATCTGCAACCGATTTGAAATAATAAAGGAATTGGTTCCATATATAATTAAGAGAAATACGTATTTCTGATCTTTATAAATTAAAAAAATGAATTAACAATTGCCTCAAAAACACCAACTTCAAAAATATTGTCTTTATAAATAGTGAATGACTACTTGCTAGAATCAATATAAATATGACTGTCCAAATTATTCTAGCCAAATGAGGAGGAAAATGTGCAGTTTAGGTTTTGAGGACTGTGGTTGGATTTTAAAATCTTATCACAGAAAGGTCCTTAGTATTTCACCCGAGCAGTATGGAATGTTTCTGCTCTAATTGTTGGAATATGTTCTCCTCCTCAGAGAAAAGGGTTTTAAAATTACTCATCATTAATATTAAACCCCTAGGAGCACCTGGAGAGCCTTCAAAATGTCTTGGTCTCCATTAGCCTGTCCCTGTGCCCAGGTGTTGCCATGGTCTCCAAACAGTGATCTGAATGCTTGCCTGCCTGCCTGAATAGTGTGGCACTGGCTAGGGACAGAGAGGACCGAGAGCAGAAACTTCTGTGCCCAATGACAGGTCTGGGGGAGATGACGAAGCCCCATTTTTCCCTTCTGTCACAAATGCAGTTTGGGTACTTATCCAAAACACCCTACTTCCACCTAAAACAAAAGATTCTCATCTTCACATATAGTATTGTTGTGCCAGTGCCATTGAGAACTAATTTGAGTTGCTTTCTTTGTGATTAATATTGTATATTTAAGTAAAAAGTCATCATGTTATAATCATCATTAATATCAACTTGTAAAAATTCCTAATCTGAGTCTCTTTACCTTTCCCCCCCGTTATTATTTTCAGTTGAAAAAGGAAAACCCAGACATCTATGAAGAAAACCTTCATTACCCACTTCTGCTTATTTTAACCAAAAGTGGGTAGAAGATGAAACTTCTTAAAAGATGAAGAAAACATCAAATGCACAGAGAATATTTTCACAAAAGCAGAAATCTGAACTGGGCGTAAGATGCAGCTAGCCATTGGGTCCTGGGATTTTCAAGACCCTGGGACTCGGGGCCCCCACTCCCTTTGCCACATTCCAGGTGTGGGTTATGGGCCCCACCTATGCTCACCCACAGTATTCCCCAGCCATCCTCTCTGGCTCCTTCACCTCCTCTTTTTACAGTCTGCTTGTTGCTTTTCTTGTACCAAACATTTATTTGTCTTTAAATATGTATAAGCAGCCTGAGATTTGAATCTGACTTCTGAGCAACCTAAATATATTTCCCTCTATCTGAGACAGAATTTCTTTTGGTGATTCCCATCCTTCCCTTTAAAAAAAGAAAAAAAAAGCCTTTGTTCTGTTTTGGTGATGGTCGTTTTTTAAATTGTAAACACAGTAAACATCATGTTTCTTTCCTGGTTAAAAAAAAACAATTAAAAAAATAAAGTACATTTTCCATGATCTCCCTCCAATTAATTATATTACACCCGCCATCTCTTTCTCTGTCTCTGTCTCTCATTCTTTTTCTCCCTTTAAACAGGATGTCTTTTTCCCTATAGATGTATAAGAAATGACTACATCAGCCCAAAGCCTCATAAACTGACCGTTTGTCCTCTGGACACAATAGCGTGGCCAGCCCTCTGCTCCTCCTCTCCAATTATGTGTGATTAGTCTCAGTGTGCTGTGTCAAGGAGGGGGAGTGTGCTGAGTGCTTATTATCTGTTTAGGTACAAGAAGAGCACATTTAGGCTCTGACTATGAATGAAAAGTGAGCCTTTATCAGGGCTTAAATCTAACTGCTGCTGTTCTCCAGTCCTCTTTCAAAACAGGTCCTTTCCAGAGAAATTTTGAATAAATGGTTGATAAACTAGATTGCAACCAGGGGGAGTTTTAAAAAACGCAATCATACAATTATCTTATTTAAAATAAGTACATATTGTTAGGTGTTGCAATTCGAGAGTATAGTAAACATTTCATGGGTGCTACCTAAGATTAGGAGAGAAGGACTTTCTGCAGGGAATCCAAGTCTATCCTGCCTAGTGCATCCACAAAATGCACTAATGCCTTTTGTGGAAATTCAGATGTTTATCTGTAAGGAATCATCTGGGCCCACTTAGGCAGTAATGTCATTAGGTAGGTTAGTTATATATCCTCATATCTTTAGCAGAGGCAAAGCATGTATTCAGTGTGATACAATTAAAGTGATGGGGGGATACTAGGGGTGCATCCTTTTGCATGTTAAACAAACTTCGCTGTCATAAAAATAGCGACTCTCAAATGTCTCCTCTACTCACTTCTATCATCAAACAAAATTTTCACCATGAGTTTGCATGTCCTTGTATTCACCACTTTTTCTGCTCCATTAGAGCACCTCGATGCATCTCAGAAGGCATGGGTCAAGTCGCAGTTAGATCATACATTTCTTTCTCACAAAAACTTGAATTGCAATGCCAAGTGATGGGCTAACATCACAATAACAGCAATTTATTCCTCTTTGGATAAAACAGCAGTCTATTCTCAGTGCTAGATAAAGACCAGGGCAATGCAAACCAGCCATTTAGCTGAGTAGTTCAGCTCTCCTTTGGCGACTGTATAGATTGCACACTGGCTTCATATTTTCTTGTTTAAAAATTAGAATTTGGAATGTTTTAAAAGGCAACTCAAGTAGTCCCATTTGTACAGATGAAAATACAGCAAAAATGATTTCTTCTGTAAAACCTGCAACTAAGTCTGCCAGACAAAGAAAGCCCATCCCTGTAGTAGCACCTAAGATGATCTATTCTTTTTATTGCTTCTTAAATGTAGAACAGCAGGCCCATGAGAATATTTCCTTTTCTTACTCTCATGAAAATACAGGCATTGGCAAGAATTCAATTTGCATTTGTGTGTTGTGGATATAGAAATACAGCACATATTTCTCTGGGAGAAATTGTATTTTAAATAGTAAACTATTTATCTTCTGATAAAACTCAAGATAATGTATTTTCAAAGTATATTTGAGAACAGTGTGTCAGAACTGAGCTATTTCTACCAAGAGATACTTAGCAAAAGGAATACACTTATCGTGTGATTAAAACCTAGAGAATCTCCTGTCAGTTGTTTAAGGTTCCATAAGTCTTTTCTTTATGGGATCCTCACCTGGAAATATCTTTAGTCTGGGTCCTTTAAAAGTTTATAATGTCATGTATTATTGAATAATTAAAAAGTGTTTTTGTTTATTTTCTCAAATTTCGATAGAATGCTGATGTTGAGAAGGGGAAAATACGGCAGTGCTAAAAAGTTCATCCATGGACATTTCTTTTGAACTTTGTGATTATTTCCATGCATCAGTATTGGGTTATATAATTGCAATTGAAGTGGACTGTTCCATAATTGCATGTAATTATGCACGTTTGTTTCAAAAGAAAGCCAGCCTGCTTAGGAAATCTCAAGAATTATTACGACATTCCTCTTCTTCGTGTATCTTTTATCTTCTGATAAAACTCAAGATTTTCCTTTGTCACATTAAGTAGATTTGGTTGGGTGTAAGAATGTGTCTAATATCGCCCATGGGCAGTTCCAATGCTGTGATATGAACAGCCACATACAAGTTGGTTATAAGAAATATATTTTATTTTATAGCAAGACATATGCTGTGAATTGGGATAAAAGTGCTAGAAAAGACTACCTAAGAGGTTGATGCTATTTTGTATAAATTGTGTATTTTGTTGGCTTTTTGACTGAGCATGAAAATGTAACTTCCATTAGGGAAGGGTAATTTAGGTGCTCAGTATTCAGCAGAAAACTTGTCGGGGCCATAAAAGCTTTTCTGGCTGGTTCCTCCAGTGTTTTCAGAGAAGAGCTGCCCACCCCTTGCTGATTTTCCCTTTGGCTTCAGTATGGGCTGAATTTACCACTGCATACCTGTTGAATCAATTTGGGGGATCCAGCAGTTAACTGAGTGAAAGGAAGGATTAGTGGCCCTCTGGAGCCCTATTTCAACAGCCAGGTGTCTGTCCTAAACTAGTTAACTGCTTTTGATGGTTGAAGAACCTGGTTTTAATGCCATGGGCGGGAGGTGGTAGTTGTTATTTCCTTCTCTCCACTGCCAAAGTGGGACATACCTTCTAAAGATTAGGTGTTTTTTATTTAATAGGAATGGACTGCTGCCTTTCCTCAACCCAGCTTCCATGGATTTTATCTTTATGCTTAGTCAGCATTTGACTTGTTTCCAATCTATTCCAGATAATTGGGTAGCACTGTCTGGCAAGACCCTTTCATTGGAGTCTGGGGAGTGGGGGTACAAGATGCCCCCACCGGGGAGGGAGGCAAAGTTTATGCAGACACACACACACACACACACACACACACACACACACGAAGAATAGGCTCCTTAGATCTGAGATCTGGACTCCAGTTCCCAGATTCCAGATAACCCTATTCCCATCCCAAATCAAAATCTCCTGACTGCGCCTGGCATGGTGGCACATGCTTGTAATCCCAGTACTTGGGAGGCTGAGACCGGAGGATCTGGATTC
>PVJS01014633.1:28407-40179 GCA_004027185.1 Glis glis | reverse complement strand
CCCAGGGGCATTCTACCTCCGCGCTACACCCCCGGCCCTATTTTTTATACTTTATTTTGAAACCGGGTCTCACGAAGTTGCGGAGGGACTCACTAGGTAGAGAGAGAGAGAGACAGGGAGAGAGGGGGAGAGAGAGAGAGAGAGAGAAAACGCTTGGGCGCACGCGCATGCACGAGCTGAGGCTGGCCGTGAACCCAGATCCTCTGGTCTCCGCCTCCCAAAGTACTGGGATTACAAGGGTGCGCCACCATGCCCGGCTATCTGTAAATTTTTATAAAAATATGAATAAAGAAAAACACCTGTGCGTCTATAAATACATTTCTTTCATGTAGTATTCAAATATGTCCATCTATTAAAATCCATTAGAGTATAATTTGAATATGTTTAAGGATGGTCTATATTTGCAACTTCATTCCAAATTGTATGAGTTTCAATTAATTTTTAAATGTGAAGAGATATGAAGGAATTGACAATACAATTTGGCTCAACATCACCATATTCTAACAGAACATTAGACTTTCTTTGGAAGGACTTGTTAGAAAATAACAAAAAAATTTTCTTTTTGTTTATTTCCTGCATATGTTTGTGTTTGTTTGGAAAAATCAGTAGTATAGACCACCCTAAATTTCATAACATACTGCTTATTTGTTATTTGGTGATTTTTAAACTAAAAGTGAATTCACTATAAGAATGTATGTGTGATATATACATAACACAGACACACACACACACACACACACACACACACACACACACACATCTCTACCCAGTGGTGTTGACTTTCAGAATAGATGACAGTTCATATTCTAATGAAGAAATGTGGACATCTTCACACTGTGTTTCCAAACAGAGAAGATAGAAATGTAGGAAACTTTGTGTGATAATTTTATTTTCAATTATTCTTTAGATGCCAGGTATGCCAACAATTTCTCCTTCTTACATTCTAGCTGTGGAGATCACTCATTCACCTCCTGAGCAGAAGGGACTGGTTCTCAAAGGAGTATTCAGGACCCAGGGTAACCTGTATTAGTATTAGTGGAGGGAGGTTAAAGAAATAGAAAAGAAATTAGAAAAAAGTAATTGTTAAAAACAAATCACATGGAATTTTACTCACCCATAAAAAAGAACACAATTTTGTCATTTGCAAGAAAATGGATGAAATTAAAGTACATTATGTTGCATGAGATCAGCCAGTCTCTGAAAGTCAAGGGTTATATGAAGCTAGAAAACAACTGAAGAACAAAAAGCCTTCAGATAAATAAGAAGAGATACTAGTTGAATAGTGGAAGCGGACTGGGGGAGGAGATGAGGAGAGGAAAAGGTATACTTGATGAAGGAAACAGTTTGAACAATCCCATGTACACATGTGATGCTATAAATGCTAATTTCAGTATTATGAATGGGGAGATGGAGGGGACGGATTGAGATCTGGAGGGAAACGCTGGATGCTGTATGCATGTATGCTTCTATCACATTAAACCTTCATATGATGAATAATTATAATGCACCAATGAAAGTATATTAAAAAGTCAATTAGTGTCTCTACTCTTACTCTCCTAGAATCACAGAAGGTTAAATAAGTTTAGAGATCATTAGCTAGCCTAACCATTTCATATTGTGGAAGCTGAAATTACTGTTCAGGGGTGTCAGACTTTCCCAAGCCCCATATGAGCTTAATGGAAGAAAAGTGACTGGTAAGCAGCTCTCCTAAGACTTCCCTTTTATCATATATCACTTCTTTGAACTAAGTAAAGCAAATTATCTAAGTGATTTCAATGAGCAGAATAACAAAAATATTAATACTATCATCGGTACTTCTAAATTTAAAATAATCCTAACACTTAAATTTAATAGCTTAATTTGGTTTCTGTACTGCAGCTATGCCATGCATTCAATTTATCAATAATGGTTTCTGAAATCTGAGAATCTTTGTTTCTAAGGAATATTATGAGATATAAAAAGATAAAAGAATTACTCTAAATTCATATAGAGTCTATAGGACACAAACCCAGGTCACGTGATGCATTTTCCTCTACACTGCTATCAGATTATGCAGGAGGCAGCTGGATGTGGTGGCACAGGACTGTAATGCCAGTACTTGGGAGGCCTAGACAAGAGGATCACAGGTTAAAGGACAGCCTCAGCGACTTAGAGACCCTGTTTCAAAAAAAAAAAAAAGCCAGGGGTATAGCTCAGAGATAGAATGCCCCTGGCTTCAATCCCTAGTACAAAAATAAAGGATAACAATGCAGGAGACAGTGAGTGGCAATTTATTTCTCTTATCCTAAATCAAATCATATTTTGTATAGTCCAGGGTTCCCCTGACTTCTTTTTAAGGAATCTTATGAATGAAGCCATTGTCATGACTTACAACAGGGAACATAATAAGAACTACATAGAGTCCTCTATGAAATTGACATTCTGTATCTGAGGGTAAAAATTTAGACAAATAAAACATTAAAGAACAATAAAATGCAAAAAAGCAGTTCAAGAAGACAGCACAGTACTTGACAACAAAATGTATAATTGTCATATCTGTTTGTCAGAGGACAATGTCTACGTGATTTCAGAGGGGCTTGTTCTTGCATCTGATTCACAGAATAAGAGAAATTTGCTGTTATGGATGGGATTGAAGCAGTCATTTCAGCTAGAATGCTCCTACACTGCTTTGTCAGAGAAAGGTGGGGGGAAGGTGCATAAAAACTGATGGCCCAGTCTATTTTCAGGTTCAGTGAAGCACTGGATATTTGCTGTACAGTGACTATATAAGTTTGATTATTCAACAAGGAACCAATTTCTGGAGGACTCTGATGCTAGGAAGCACATTTTTGTCATTAAAATGGGGTTCAAACTGCTAATAAATAACTACTAGAAGTTAATTCCCTCTTATACAGTAGTACAGTTGTGAATGAAAATCTTTTATGGGGTTGGGGATATGAAATTTTATCAAATTTTTATACTTTTATTGGTGTATTATAGTCTCACATCATAATGTAGTTCATAGTGATAGTAACATACAGATGTACTAGCACTTGGTGAACTTTCCCCAGGCTCCCTCCCCACTCAACCCCTTTCCCCATACAGGATATTGAGATTGACATTGGTATTCTCACATATGTAAATCATGTAATGGAAGTGATTACTTCATTGATCCCCCCCTTCCTTCCCTGAGACCACCTCCCTGGCTCCAATGGGGTTTCTCCTCCATTACCTGAAGTCCCTCTGGTACCCTGATTATTCCTTAGCTTCCGCATATGAGAGAAAACATGTGAACTTTCACTTTTTGTGACTGGCTAATCTCAACATAATGTTCTCCAGGTCCATCCATTTTCCTGCAAATGACATAATTTTGTTTTTTATTGCTGAGTAGAATCCCATTGTGTGTACATCTCATAATTTTGTAACTAATTTTTAAGTAAATTGTTTTAACAAGTGTGCATAAAAGACTGAGAATCATAACTTCAGCCTATATAATTTTGACAGATGTAAACACCTATGTAGCCAGTATCTAAGTCAAAATCAATCCTTGTATGTGGCACAGAAACTTGTAACAAATCTCCTAGTGCTTAAACAAAGATAATCACTTCTGCAATTTCTCTTACTCTAGTTTCCCAACTTCTGAATATTAGAAAGTGAAATCATACACTATGTACTCTTCTATATCTTATTTCTTTTACTCATTCTAGAACACTGCTACATGTACAAGTAGTTCCATAATTTTCATTGCCAAAGTGTTTAATGTATTACATGGAACAATTTATTTTTCTTTGCTACTTTTATGCATGTCTTCTTATATCTTTGCACTTTAATGAGTGCTACAAACATTTTCTAAATGCCTTTTTCTATATGTCTTTCAGTGCATTGGTGAGCAACTTTCTCTTGGTTATATTTCCAGGAATAAAAATATTGAGACATAAAATAGCATGTTCAGATTTATTATATACTGCCAAATGCATTTCTGAAGTGATTGCATGTATTTATGTATCTCCAATCAGCATATGAGAACATCAATTTTCTACTATCTTGACATAACTTGTTATTGTTGTTCTTTTGCATTTTAAATATATAGCGGTTGTGTAGAGTTATCTCTTTGTGGTTATAATGCATACTTCAATGATGGAAAATGAAATTGAGAATTTTTTCATATCTTTATTGGCTACTTTTTTAAAGTTCCCATTAAATATTTTTTACCAATTACATGTAATTAATTTACCAATTAATTACATGTAATTGCAATTACATGCATGTAATTGCAATACTTGGGAGGCTGAGACAGGAGGATCACAGGTTTAAGGCCAGCCTCAGCCATTTAATGAGGCCCTCCACGACTTAGTGAGACCCTGTAGAGGTAGAATGCCCCTGGGTTCAATCCCCAGTGCATCTTTCAGCCTAAAGCTGTCCTTTTTTACTGATGAAAAATTTTGGTGAAGAAAATATTTTAATTTTAAAGAAGTTCAGTTCATTATTCTTTTACTTTTTAATGGCTTTTTATGGACAGATCAAGAAATATTTGTCTTATCTGAGATGATAAATGTATTTTCCTATATTTTGCTCTAAATTTTTTTTTTATTTCCCATTGGAGTGTAGATTCACAATTAACCTGTAACTAGTTTTTGTGTATGGTGTGAGGCATTAGTTTTTCCATATGAATATCTAATTGTCACAGCACAACTACCAGGAAATGATGGTCATTTCCTCCTTCTAATTCAATATAACCTTTGTCAAAATTAGACACAGGTGGGTCGGTTTCTATTCCATGTGTCTGTTCATCTGTCCGCACACTTGTGCCATCTGGTGGGAAATTGTTCTAAGTCTAACAAGTATTTGCTAAAGGTTTTATGAGCTTCTTGTTTCCTGTGGCAGAGGCTGCCTTTCTTGAGGGAACTGAAGGCAGTGCCCTGGATGCATCTCTGCTCTCTAAGCTGTGTCACCCTGTTCTGTAATTGTTTTGGATTGCTTTGCTAACGATGAAAAGCCGCCCTAAGGAGAAAGCCGAAGGCAGGGATCTCCAACACCCTTGAAAAACTGCCTGACAAAAACTCACCTTCTAAAACATTCTTAATGTAATGCTCTACTTCTATAGCTTCTAAGAACTTGATGACCTGATCATAACCTTGTAAGTATTAAATAAAAGGAAGAGCTGAGTTTCATTCGGGGAGTTTGGCTGTCTTGCATTCTCCCCTCTCACCTCTTCAAGAACAAAAATAAAGTCTAAAGAGCATTTTTTCATTCCATCTTCCCAAACATCTCATCTTAACTGAACTCTCATGGTGATCCTTGATAGTAGATGAATTAAATCTTCCAACTTCGTTGTTCTTCAGTATTGTCTCAGCTCTTCTTGTTTCTCAGTAAGTACAAGAAAGTTATAGACAAGCTTGGCAATTTAAATCCATCCACATGCACACACACTCATAGTTATAGACTAGCTGCTGAAATTTTAACTGAGACATTATTGACTATATAGATAATTTTTATAATTAAAATGTTTTTAATATTGACTTATCTAATCTTTTGAACATGTTTTATCTTTCTATTTATGTAGTACTATTTTTGTATGGATGATACTTAATCATTTTCTTTGTAGAGATCCTGCTCATCTTTTATCATATTAATTCTAGATACTTGTTTTAAAAATCATATCAGATTCCAACCTAGACAAATGTTGAAGGAATAGTGCAAAGAATAGTCGTATGTCTTTCTTTCTTTCTTTCTTTTGTTACTAGTAATTGAACCCAGGGGCATTCTACCTTTGAGCTACATATCCAGCCCCATTTTATTTTTTATTTTGAAACAGGGTATCACTAAGGTGCTGAGGCTATCCCCAAATCCATAATCCTCCTGTCTCAGCCTCCCAAATACTGGGATTACAGGCACGCACCACCATGCCCAGCTAATTATATGACTTTCAACATGATGGATGAATAAATAATTTGCTTGCTTTCTTTCTCTCTGTCTCTCTCTGTCTCTGACACACACACACACACACACACACACACACACACACACACCCTCTGGACAGTTGGAAACACTGTGACTTTTTAAAATTAAGTAGAGTAATGTTTATGTCTTAGCATATTTTTATCATTAGTATAATTTTCAAATAGGAAATCTGACATTGATATAATACTATTATGTAAACCTCAGCCCATTTTCAACTTTTGAAATTATTTCAAGAAAGTCTTTAAAACTATTTGTGTATTGCATCTTGAATCAACTTCAAGATCAAGCATTACGTTTAATTGCCCTAGGACATTTAATTGTTCTTGGACTATAGACTGCTTTAATCTAAAATATCTTTTCAGCTTTTTTTGTTTGAAACTTAAATTGTCAAAAATATAGACAGTGGAAACACTTTTAAGCTTCTTCCTGTGTCCTTTCCAATAGCTCATAACTCTTTGTCTGTCCTTAGTTTCCAGAGTAAAACGTTGTTCTAGGTTATTTTGTATTTTCTCTGCCCCATTTTCAAATCAGGATCTTCTCTAAAGGCTTCTGATTACCTATAGTAAAAATAATATTTAGAAGCCAAAGAATGTACTCCTTCCCCTTTCAATATGTATAACTCCCTTGCAGTAATAAAATCCTATCTATCATGGTTCTCAACATATTTCCTCATTTGAGCAAACCAAGTTTGTAAAGAATACAATTTCAAAATTTCAAATTGTTACCACTATTTAAAGTAAACTTATTAATTACTAATGGGACTTAAGTAGGTTTTAATCAATTCATTTTTAAAGTAAATTTTACATTTACTAATATAAAACATAATCCTACTGAGATACAGAATATTTCCACCACCCCAGTAATTTTCTCCCTGCTTTTTCCCAGTTAACCAACCCCAGAAGCAACTCCCTTGATTTTTTTCAACAGAAATTAATTTTGCAAGTTACATATGAATGGAATCAAACAGTAGGCATGTTTCTTCTAGGAATCTTTGAGTTAACATTCAGTCTGTGGTATTTATTTATTACATCATGGATACCTATAGTTCATTCCTTTTCATTACCTAGCAGTTTTCTAATGTATTAGTATATAGTTTGCTTATCCATTCCTCTGTTTTATGACATTTTGAGTTGTTTCCAATTTTTGCTCTATTATTAATTAAATTGATATGATCATTCTTGTCAAAGCCTTTGTGTGGACCCACATTTTCATTTTTCTTGGTCAAATATTTACAAGAGGGTTTAGTGGGAAGAAGGAAAGATGACTAATTGAGTTCATAAGGCACTACAAAAAGTATTTACTCTACAACCAGGACTTGAGGATAAGTGTCTTATATCACTACTGGTCAAATATTTTTTTGTCATTTTATCTTTAAATTTACTTTCTGTTTTTATTTAATTGCTAATTTATAGATTATTTCATTTTCAGATATTTGTACTTTTGAGATCCACTGAATATTTTGCATAAACACATTGTCTATTTTCATGAATGTTCCATGTGCTTTTCAAAAGGAGGTTTATTCTCTAGCATTGGTATACAATGTTGCACAGATAATTAATATCTACCTTTTATATTATACCATTTAGGACTCCTTTAGCTTTTTAGCTTTTCTTCTTATGGAAAATGATATTCTGAAATACTTCACTAGAAAAGCACTTATGTCATTATTAGTTTATCTTTAAAAGTTATAAATTGTACATTATCATATTTAGTGGTGCTCTGCCTAAATTTAACCTGGCTAGATACTATGTTTGCCACATTTTCTACTTTATTTTTCTTTTCCTTGCTTGCATTTGCCTGGCATTTCTTTGTCATTCTGTAGTTTTAGCCTTTTTAAGTTTCTCCCTTTTATACAACAGATGGCTGGTTGTGTTTTGCTTTGTGTGTAATCATAGACATTTTTTATTTTTTATTAAAAGGTGAGATGCTTAGGTTATATGCTTTGATAAGAGATTAGTTTGATGTGTATTCAAATTATTTTGTTTTATATTGTATTTACTGTTTGTTTTATACTTTGTGGTCTGCTTTCTTTGAATTTGATTTTGGGGGATTTATTTTTTTTAAACTTCATTACTTTCATTTTTCTCACTTGTATAATAATCAATAATGTAATTCTGCATTTCCCTTTCTTCTCACTTTCAAAGTTATTTTCACTTTGTGAGAGGATATGACATATGTCCATCATTCCTACTTTTATACCCACCTTTGTTACACTTTCAGATTTGCAGTTTAATTCATCCAAACGTTTATTCCAATCACTTTGCCTGATTTCCCCATTCACTGCTGGTGTGACTAAATTTTGATGCTAATGAGATTATTAAGGAAAGGATCATTATTACAAAATTACTTCATGTTAGATTTTTAAAACTTATTTTTCATAGCTTTGCTTCTTGTTGGAAAGCTTTGATATAAAAAGGAACACTTGAACAATGTTTTTAAATCCCCGTAGACTTTATAATTATGCAGGTTATAATTTTACATACAGCCACAAGATAATAAAAATTGGATGTGTAATTTATATGCAAATAATGGTTTGAAAAGTGAAATGACTGAAATAATTATTCTGAAACGGGGCAAGAAATTAAAAAAAAGAAATAAGGAACTGGTGAGGGCAATAAGAATTACACGATGAATAGTGGAGCTGTAAATGAAATGAACAGGTAATTCCATTATATATAAATGTTTTGAGTGGTCTGATTAAAAGACAAAGGTCATGAGAGCCAACTTTTGAAAGTTTGTGTGTGTGTGTGTGTGTGTGTGTGTGTGTGGTTGGTTGGTACTAAGGATTGAACCCAGGGACAGTCTACCTCTGAGCTAAATCCCTGGCCCTATTTTATTATTTATTTTAAAACAGGTTCTCACTAAATTGTTGAAGGCCTCACTAAGTTGCTGAGGCTGGCCTCAAACCTGAGATCCTCCTGTCTCAGCCTTCCAAGTACTTGGATTACAGGTGCGCACCACCACATTAGGCTAAAAAGCCTAAATTTAAAAATAAATTCATCCCAATCATTCGTCAGTCAAAGAAATGATAAAGATGACACATGTGACTGCCATAACAAAGAGTATATCTACATTAATAATTATAAAATGATCTTCAAGACAAAAAGTATTTATAAAGATATGTAAGGTCAGTCCATAATGATAAAAGTTTATCTTATCAGAAAAACAAACTATTCTGAATTTGCATATCTCTATACAACCTCAATATGGAAAGATCATTTCTAAAGGAAATATAAAAATGAATGATTATACTGTTGTATTAATTTTTTGTCACTATAATTAAATAGTTGAAATCATTAACTTATGAAGAGAAAACGCTTATTTTGGCTCATGGTTTTAGAGTTTCCAGTCCAAGACCAGGCAGACCCATTCCTTTTGGGCCTCTGGTGGGGGTGCTGGATGGCAATGGTTGAGAGCACATGGTGGAACAAACAGCTCACCTCAAGAGCCAGGAAGCAAAAGAGAGAGGAAGGGACCCAGGTCCCACAGTCCCCGTCAGGGCACGTCCTCAGTGATCTAAGCACCTTCCATAGGGCTTCGGCTTTCAAAGGTTCCATTAGCTCCCAAGAGTGCCCATTCCAGTGGCCACACCTTTGACACAGACCTTTGGAGGATACTCTGCATTCAAGCTATAGCAAGTGGAAAATATTAACACAAAATTCTCAGGAATTGATAGAGAAGATCAAAATCAACAGGAAGAGAATATTTAAAATAAACTTGAGGTTTACATAGTATAGTACGTGTATAAACTTTAGACTATGCATCTTTATTTCACACTCGCACTGAAAGTTTACAAAAAGTAGTTTTATGTCGCTTGGCAATAAAGCAGTTCAGTACATTTCAAAATTTTGAATTCATACAGAACATGTTTTCTGACCTCATGAAATTAAGCTAGAAGTTCAATATGAACAACAAAAATCAGGAAATACACCAATGCCCGAAAGTTAACAAAGAGAAGTATGCCAGGAATTAAAGATTACGGCCACCTCTGAACAGAGGATGTGCTAACTCACTTCTGTGCAAAACAGAATGGGGCAGGAGGGAAAGGGAAGAGAAAACAAGGCCTTCATCCCTCAAATTGGTAGAAAATACAGCTCAAGATGAATTATAATCTTTACTGCTCCTCAAAATTTTTCACTATGTCTGATTTTATTTTTTATTTCCTTGCCACCTACTCCTTTGGCTGCCACCATTTTTGAAATCTCTCTGAGCTTATTACTTGAGAAGGGAGTTTCAGACTGAGTGACTTGGGGAGGTTCTAGCTCCTGACTTCATAAAAGCAGGCTATCTCTATGACAGGTACGACTTAATTGACAGGTACATTTTTCATGTGTCATCACTGCCTGCCCATGTGACAGATACTACATTAGGGTTTTTCTTTCCTCTGAGATGTGTCCATAGGGACATCAGCCTCTAGGTCTCTCGTATGTTGGATACCCCTTTCAGAAAACCAAGTATGATTTTTCTCAGTCCCTGGATCCACAGTCTATTGTACCCAGACCTTCTTTCTGTTTTCTCCCAGTAAGTGGTCTTTAGGGAGAAATTATTTCCAAAAATGAACAAGAGTGAGTCCCTGAATGTAAGCCTCATCTGCCCCATGGGATACAGGCACCTGGCCCCTCTTGTTAGGTGAAATAAAATTTATTTTCACCCTATCTCTCTATTCTGCCACCAGTAGCTAGCTACCCTAGCCACACCTTTGCCCTTAAACTTTTTCAGGTGCGAGTCAGCTATATTCACCATATAGCCAAACTGGGGAGACCTGTCAAATTTTTCAGATGTTTCTCTGAAGTCCCTTTCACTTGGATCTGCTGAAGAGAGAGGAAATGTATCAGCTGGTTGGCAACTTTGTTCATATAAATCCACTCTGGTTGCTTCTGACCCACTTCCATCACCCTAGCATTTCCAGAAATGTAAGATAAACCACACGCTACTTGGGAGGCTAAAGCAGGAGGATCTCAGGTTCCTGGCCAGCCTCATAAACTTAGTGAGGCTCTCCACAACTTAGTGAGACTCTGTTTCAAAATAAAATTAAAAAAATAAAGCTGAGGGTGTAGTTCACAGGTAGAATAACCCTGGTTTCTATCCCCACTACCACAAAAGCAAGCAAACAAACAAACAAACAAAAACCCCACATGCTACAAAATGTTAATGCAATTAGTTAACATGCCATAAGCACATATTTTAGTCCCTAAAATCCATACAAGTTGCTAATGATATATATATATATATATATATATATATATATATATATGTTCTATATATTATATATAATATACACCAACATACAGGTGCTTGTGTGCATACACATATACACACATAAAAACACACAGTATTGATATACTAATAGTATTTTATGTTTCTGGATGATACATCAGTGTATCTCAGAAGTTATTAAACCAGTTTATTAAAAATTATGAATCTACCCAAAAGACCAGAAACCAAACTACCAGACCAATGCATGTGTGTCAATGTTTATAGCTGCACAATTCACAATCGCCAAACTTTGGAACCAATCAAGGTATCCATCAACAGAAGAATGGATTACAAAACTATGGGATATGTACACAATGGAATTTTATGCAGCCATAAAGAAGAACAAAATCACATCATTTGTAGGGAAATGGAAAGATTTAGAGAACATTATGCTAAGTGAGATTAGTCAGGCACAAAGAGTGAAAGGTCGGATGTCCGCCTTAATATGTGGAAGCTAGAGAGGAGGAGACTTAGAAGGGACGCCAAACAAAGAAGGGGAAAGCTTTAGATAAACAAAGAAGAGGACCTATCTGAGGGAGTTGGGAGGGGGGTGGAGGGTAACACACTAAAACGCAG
>PVJS01014633.1:0-28307 GCA_004027185.1 Glis glis | reverse complement strand
TCTTATAGCCTAACACCTATTAAATGTATAATTACAATGCACCAATAAAAAAAAAATTATGAAGATGAAACCAGTTACTTGTTATTCTGCCTGACCCCTAAATAGGTGAGGATAAGGATTAAATTTGAAAACATACAACTGGGGTTGATACAAGGACCATTTTAAAGGGCATGCTTGGTTTGCATGAGTGTTGAGCAAAAGTTCAAGTTTTAAACACTTAGTTCTCAAAGTGGCACCAAGTGGGAGATGGTGTAATTTTTAGGAGGTGGGGCCTTTTAGGAGGCTCTTAGGTCACTGCGGATGTGTCCCCAGAGGGGATTGTGGGACCTGAGTCTGTCAGTTTCTGCATTTCACTGTAACCAAATTCTTTCTTCCCTAGTTCCCTTCCCTTGTGGTCCCATCTGGGGTGCCAAAATGATACAGGGTATTTCCTCTTATTGGGTTCTTGTCCAGTGGATTTTGATGAATGAAGTCCCAGGACTAATGAAGGGTATAGAAATATGAAAGTTTATTTGTAAGCCAAGGAAAGATATATAGCTCCCCCCCACATGGTGGTGTCCCCAAAAGAGAGTAACCATTGAAGTTCTTGAGAGGTGAGCTTTTATACTTTATTGAGGTTCCCAATCTACTCTTCCATGATTGATCAGAATTGGGTCTTGGGTGCCCAATGTCTTTTGCCTCATTTCAATCCTTATTGAATCGCTATCTCATGGGCTGGTGGGCTCTGATCTCCTGGCACCACTTGTCTGCTCACCTCCCCAATCCTTGTTTACACAGCTTGTCCTCAGAATGCAGCCCACAGAAGGGGCTGAAGTTTTGTTTTGATTTTCATGGTCCTTGCCTGGTCACTGTTACCTTTATATCTTATTAACCTTCCCTGTTTCTGTTCTTTATACTGATGGCCTCTTAACCCTTCCTGTCCCAGGTCTGCTGCCTTGCCTCACTACCACACACTCTTGCCAGGCTGTGCCACCCTCCTATGTAACCAAATTCTTCCTTTTATGCTAAAAGGATGCAGGTTTTCCTCTTATTGGGTTCTTGTCTGAGAAATTAAAAGTCAACAGAGTATAGAAGGGTGGGTATAGGCATATGAAGATTTATTTTAAGTCAAGGAAAGATAGAAGACAAAAACATCCAGAACTGTAAACCAAAAGAGACCTTTATACTTTTTAAGTTAATTGACTCAGATATTTCATTATAATTATAGAAAGCTGACTAATAGGAGTAGGGCCTTTGGCTTTAGACTTGAAGATATGGAGAAGGCTTTGGAATTGGGTTGTAGGAGGAGTTTGGAAGAATTTTAAGGAGCAGGATAGAGAAAGCCTAGAATGTTGTAAGTGAGCAATTCTCATGAGGACTTAAAAGGCCAGAACACTGGCAGAAAGTACACAATAAAGATCACAATGATGAGGTTTCAGATGGAAATGAAGAATCTGATTCTGATTAGAATTGGACTAGAGGCCGATCTATTTCACCATGGTAAAGAAATTGCATACACAATGTTCATGCCCTAATATTTTGCAGCAGGCCTAGTTAAAGGTGATGAACTATATTTTATAGCATAATTATAATTATTTTTTTGTGTGCGGTACTGGGAATAAAACCTGGGGCATTCTACCTCTGAGCTACACCCCCAGCCCTGTTTTATTTTTTATTTGGAAACAAGGTCTCACTAAGTTGCTGAGGATGGCTTTGAACCTGCGATTCTCCTGTCTCAGCCTCCCAAGTACTGGGGTTACAGATGTGCGCTATCACACCTGGTTTCCTAGCAGAAATTTTAAAGTAGCAAAGTATACAGACTACAGCACGAGTATTACCAGATGTTTTTATTAAGTTTTACAGTGAATATCAGGAGCAAAAAGGAGCATTTGGCAAAAGGAAATTTGGAAAACTTGCAACTTGACCAGGAAAGGAGCTCCTGTAAGGGTGAGGCCAAAGAGGGTGTGGTTGATAAAGAGATAAGGGCCAATAAATAAAGGCAAGTGCTTTGCATCTAGACAATGGGAAAGGTGCCTTGAGAGCATCTCAGAAACCTGCAAAGTCTCAGAAAAGAGAAACTTAATTCCAAAGACTTTCTAGGGCAAATCATTTCAGAAAAGAGCCTTGGGCCACTCTGTATACCCAGGACTACTTCAGGATTTATTTCTCATGTTTAGCAGACAAAGCACTTGCAGCTGAAGCAATGATTCTAGTGGGCCCAGTCATAGTTTGTGCCAGTGGCAGGCCTTGCTGTTGCTTACAGGATGCTGATTTTTCAGGCATATAGAATGCAAGAATGACAGGGTCATCTTGATTTCAAGAAAGCCTAGGAGTAAAGACAGTGTGCTGTGGAGTTGGATGCTCTGCTAAGTCCCTGATGGGGTGTGTGTTGTAAAGATGTAGGAGTAAAGCTATAATGGAGTCATAAAGAAGATAAGCTGTCAGCAAACTGCACTATCCACTTGTTGCAGGGGGCTTGGTCCACGGAGAACGAAAGACAGAGGCCAGAGTAGGATAGCAGGTTTCTTTATTCACCAGTGAAGGCCCAGTAAGTAAATGTATAGATGTTAACTACTTGATCTTCCCCCACCTCTAGTGTCTGGGTGAGGGCAATTAATTCAGCCTGTTGGGCAGATGTACTGTCCAGGAGGGGCTCTGCCTCTAAGACTTTATCCAAGGTTACAACAGCATACCTGGCTTGCTGTTTTACTTGGTGATTTATGGAACTTTCCCACCCACTAACATTTCGAAGTCTGTGTCAGGGTAGGGGTGGTCAGCAGTTGCCTTTTGAGTTGCTGAAAGACCAGTTGTTGCTCTTTTTTCCATACAAAGGGGTCTTATTGTATATTTGGAGAGGGGTTTTGTTGTGATGACAACGTTTAAAATCCAGATGCGATAGAACCCTACTGCTCCCAGTAATTCCCAGAGGACTCTCCAGTTAGTGAGCACTGGAATAGCTTGGACTGACTCTTTTTGTCCTGCCCACAATAGTCTCTCCCCTCTGTGGATGGTAAACTCTAAATATTTTACTTTTTGTTGTCAGACCTGGACTTTCTTCTTAGAAACTTTAAAACCACAGCACTCTAGGAGGGTGAGCAGCTAGCCTGTTCTTTTGGCACAGCCGTTAAGAGTCTTATATCAAGGGAGGTCATCAACATATTGGAGGAGGGTGCAACCTAAGAAGCAGGAAGGGAAAGACTTGAGGTCATGGGCCAGGGCTTCTCCAAAAATGGTGGGGGAGTTTATAAATCCTTGAGGCAATGGGGTCCAGGTGAATTGGCTTTTGGTTCCAGTTTTTGGGTCCTCCCACTCAAAAGCGAACAGTTCTTGGCTCACAGAAGACAGATGGATACTGAAGAAGACATCTTTTAGGGTCCAGACATGTGAAGTAGGTCACAGTGGCCAGGAGCAAACTAAGGATAGTGTATAGGTTAGGCATGATAGGCTATAGGGTGACAGTGGCTTGATTGATGGTTGGCAAGTCCTGCACTGGCTGGTAGTCCTGGGTTCCTGGCTTTTTGACTGGCAAGAGAGGAGTGTTCCACTGGGACTGGCATGACATTATAATACCATGTTGTTGAAGTCTCTTTAAGTGGGCTGTATTTCCTCTAGGGCCAGTCAGGGGATTGGGTACTGCTATAACCACACTCAGTGGGTGTCAGGGTGAAGTTCAATGACTACTGGTGCCTGAAATTGGGCCATTTTGGGTGGACTGTCCTATGGGCCACCAGCCTGTAACTGGGCTGATGGAACCCCTTTTATTGCCCCTCAAACAGTCTCCACTCTTCTTCTTGGGGAATTTGCAGGAAACAAATTAGCTGAGAGGTTGGCACTGACAACTTAGTTTATCCTCATCTGAAAAGGTGATGATTGCTCTGAATTTGCTGAGGAGGTCCAGACCCAGCAGTGGAACTAAACAGTCTGGCTTATATAGGAATTGGAAAATAACTTCTCTTCCCCCTAGGGTCCATTTGCAGGGGGTGAAAATGTCTGCTGGGAGATTTTTCTGTTGCTCCAATTATGTCGATATGTTGATTAGTGAGGGGGGCTATTGGACTGATTAACACTGAGTGTTCTGCCCCAGTGTCGACAAGGAACTGGAGATCGTGCCCCCCCCACTGTCATTTGGATGTTGGACCCCTCGGGGACTTCAGGGCCCAGTCCCCTTCAGTCATCAAAAAAACTGGCCTGGTCAACTGCCAGGAAAGGAGCTGGGTAGTAGCCTGATGACCCTTCATGGGGCCCTCGACCTTTCTTAGGACATTGTTTTTCCAGTGTCCAATTTCCTTGCAGAATGCACATTGGGCATGTTGGAGAGGACCCCTCTTTCCTTTGAGTGGCCCTTGGGATCAGGGATGATGGGGCATATGACCAGTTGGTTTTTGATTTGGCTTTTCATGGAGTGCTACACTCCATGCTGTTGCAATGAGATCAGCTTTTCATCGCATTTTCTGATCTGTTTTCCATTTTTCTTTGATGTCTCGGTTAAGGAAGACCTAGTTTGCTACTTCCAAATAAATTTGGAAGCATTTATTTCTGCAAATCCCTCCAGCTTCTGTAGCTTGTGACGGATGTCACTAGTGCTCTGAATAACAAAGGTGGTGTTAACCATTCATTGGTTTTGGGGTGCTTCAGGGTCAAATGGAGTGAAGCGTGATAAGCTTTGCAGAGCTGCTCCTAAAAGGCACTGGGGCTGTCATCAGGCTTTTGAAGGACCTTTCCAACCTTGGCAATGTTGGTGGTCTCGGAGCCCCCTTTAAAAGTCCCTGGAGGAGGGGTTCTCAGTGTGCCTCCAGTTTTGCCATGTGTCTGGGTTCATTTGGGTTCTACTGGGGGTTTGTTGCTGGCAGGCATTCTTGAGCATAAGCCTGGGAGTCTAGGGCCTCTGCTGGGACATTTTCCTCAGCCCAATGGGCTGCTGCTTGCAGAACGTGGTGTCTTTTTTCAGTGTTGAGAAAAGTCAGGAGAAGTTGACAACAATCAGGCCAAGTAGGATTGTGCATTTGGAAGATAGATTGGAGGAGGTCAGCTAAGGTCTGTGGTTTCTCAGTAAAGGAGAGAATATGATGCTTCTAATTTAGGAGATCCATTGTAGTAAAGGTTGATACACAAACATCAGTGAACTAGGCTGCAACTGTCCATGTCTGTACATGGTGGGGACCTCCTGAACCTGTCTTAGAGGGAACTGGCCACCAAATAGCAGTAGAGTTTCATGTACAGGGCTTTCATGAGGTTAATTACTAGACCTTAAGCTTTTAAGTAGGGCCTGTCAGCACTGTCATTGGCAGAGGTGGTTATAGTGGTGGTGGTGGAGGAGAGAACTTGTCTGTGGCCCAATCAGATGTTGTGGTGGGGCTGGCATAGGAGTATGGCAGAGTTAGAGTCCCACTTGATGGACTGGATGGCTGGTCAGATGGGCCAGGAGGTGGTGTTGGGTGAGGAGGTGCTGAAGGTGCTGGTGTGACTGGTAGCTGCTCTTGTGTCTGGGAGACACATGGTAGTGGCAGTGCTGGTTCCTCTGGGGGACTTTCCAGAATGGATATGTAGTAGTTGGGCTTCACCTGGTTGCTGCCTCCAATTTCCTGACTGACTTCCTGACTGACAACTAGAGTCCTGCCTAGACTAGTGCTGGGACACCTAAAACAGATAACAGACAGCACTTGCTTCGTCCATGCCCAGCTGTGCCCCTCACGGAGGTATTTCAGCCATCCCTTGGTAGAGCAAATAATTTCTCAACCCCAATCTGGTCAGACCAAGCACTTTTAGGTCCTTGCTGGACTGCCACTTAGCTGTTACAAGATGACCCTGGATCCAGGCAGTGGACTCAACACTCGCTTCAGTCCTGTGAGGTACAAATCGGAGTCTAACCTCAATGTCCATCTCAGTCACACTCTTGTACTCACCATTCACACACACCCAGCCTGAATCCTGAACTGAATTCCGGTTTTGTGTCCCTCAGACACTACTCGTGGAATTCCCAAGGAGATGATCAGCCCTCTTCTGCTATTCTGATACTGGGAACTGACTGAGCCCCGGGGCGGCCAACTGTGATTCAGACACCAGCACTGGACAATGACCTGTTCTGTCTCCAGCCTAAGACCTCAGCAGCTGTTGTCCCAGAGTCAACCACATCCAGGCAAGCTCTCCCACATGGTGGCAAAAAGGCCTCCAGCACACTCTGGATCAACATCTGTGACAGGGAAGGCTGACTCCCAAGACACAGGCGGGAGGAGGTAAAGCATGCTGGGTCCCGTCTCTGGGACCAGTCTGGCCCAAAAGTGCCTCCTGGCTGGCTCACCAAAATGTTGCAGGAGGCTTGGTACATGGAGAACAAGAGAGAGAGGCTGGAGTATGATAGCAGGTTTCTTTATTCACTGGTGAAGGCTCAGTGATCAAAGCTCCAGACCTGAGCCCCAAATGGCATCATCATACAGATATATAGCTCCAGAGAGACAGGTTTTGATTGGATCAATAACAGACAGGTGTACCAAAATGGATGCTCAGGTCAGGTTTCATTTCCACTTTCTGAGCTAGATTTCTTGTATTAGCCTCTATGTGGATTGGACTGGGTGGCGCCATCTTGGGCGCCACATGGTTGGGACTGGGTGGTGTCATCTTGCTGGACTTAGCTGCCTTATCTTGTGGTCTTAGCTGCTGGGAGAGGCCCTCCTTTTGAGGAGGTAGAAAAAAGTAAGCAGATAGGGCCGAGGGCCACAATAGAATTTGTTTCCTGAGAGGCAACAAATGCTAACTTCCAAAACTCCTGAAAAGACCAGCTCTTCCAAATGTCAAGTGATAATGAGATCAGAAGTTTCCTGAGAGTGACCAGAGCTTCACAAAACTCCAGTTGTTCCTGCCAATCAATATCCCCAGGAGATTTTCCAGAGAGTCCAGGAAACAGTGTCTGGAACCCCAACTGAGAGAAGGAGAGTCAAAGAAGGACACTATGCAAATACACTATGCAAATCACAGAAAATTGCCTCTGAGACCCCAACTGAAAGAGGACTCAGAGAAGTATATAAAACCCTAGACCAGCCACTCTAAATGGTTACCCACTCTGAGAAACCCTCCCCTTGGGGAGCTTTTCTCTCTCTCACAGGTCCTGTTGGCTTTGAGAGAAAGTGGTGTATAATTGATGGCACTTGGCCTGGGTTACACTTGGGTAGTGACCTGAAGGCCTCGGCTGGACATCAAGGCTGACTGAGGCCCCTAGGAGTGACCTGCACCTCTCTTCTGGTAGATCGTGTGGTCTTTGGAAGACAGCTTCCAATTGATGGCACGTGGCTTGGGCTACTCCCAAATAGTGTCCAGAAGGCAGCTGCTGGACTCCAGGGTCCCCATTGCCCACAAAGGTGTTCTGCTTCTTTTTCCGTTTCCTGTTCTCTTTACAATAAACTCCCTACTACCCTTTCTGGTGTCTGCAAGTGTCATTCTTTGTACATGATAGACAAGAACCCTGGTAAGGAAAACATCTGTTTCACTTTGTTTACCTCAAAGAGAGCCTGGGAAGAAAGTTTTATTCTCCTATCTTGTTCCTAGGCTTTTAGCCAAGAGTCGTCTTTAAGGCCATAGCCACACTCCTGCTTCACACTAACTAAAGCTGCAGACACTGTGCAAATCCAGCCAGAGAGAGTAGCCATGTAGAGGACAATCAGCAAAGCCATAGGGTGGGGCTGCCCAAGCACTTGGGAACCCACATCCTGCCTCAGTGTCTATAAGATGCTTGAAATAGAGCTTTAGGATTTAATGTTTGCATTGCCAGATTTCAGTCTTGCTTTGGGCCTATTCCACCTGTCTTTTCCTCTATACCACATTTTAAGAATAGGAATGTTTACTCTGTGCAACTCCCATCATTATATCATGGAAGTATATAATTGCTTCTTTTAAAGGGGGCTCACTGTTGAGTTTTCCTTGAGTTTTGTAGGAGACTTTAGACTTACATTTTTGAGCAATTCTGAAACAGTTAATTACAGACACTTGGGGAATGAGAAAATGCATTTTTCATTGTGAAATAGACATGAATCTTTGGGGAACAGGGGCAGAATGCTGTAGTATGGATGAGTGTCAGTAAAATGTCCATATGTTAAAGGCTTGGTCCCAAACATGGTGCTATTGAGATATAGTGGGCCTTTTAGGAGGTACAAGATGGGAGGTCCTTAAGTCACCAGAGGTGTGCTCACTGTGGGACTTGTGTCCCATGGTCTTTTGGTTTCTTGGCTCATGAGGTAATCAGTTTGTTCCTCCATTCACTCCTGCCATGATGTGCCACCCTTGCAAGAAGTCCCAATCAATATGCACTTGATCTCAGATGGGAAATTGTAGAATTTCTAACCAATATAAACCTTTTATCTTTGTAAGTTAATTACCTCAGGTATTTTGTTACAGTAATGCAAAGCTGACTAATATAGCACTTGATGTTAATTTTAGAACATCACTACTGAAAGACTAAGAAAGTTTCTGATTTAACAAATTTGGATTTAGTCATAAAATTGGGTCAGGTACTTTGGTTTTAATAGCAATATATTTTCATTGCAAAAAATGGGCCACAATTCTACCACTGTGTATATGTTGATTTAGACATTAATCTCTGATCAATATAAAATTATAATATAACTAGAACCCCAAACTCAACTATTATAAATAGCATAATATGTATATATAAAGAAGTTCCAAAGCTGGGTGTGGTGGTACACATCTGTTATCTCAGTACTTGGGAGCCTGAGACAGGAGAATTGCAGGTTCAAGGCTACTCTCAGTAACTTACTGAGACCCTGTTTCTAAATAAATAAATAAATAGGTCCAGGGATCCAGGTCATGGATAGAACACGCTCAGTTCAGTTCAATTCCAAATACCCCCCAAAAAATCTCAAGGTTTTCTGAATTCTTTAACTGATTTTTGCCTTGATCTTTCAAGATCATAGAAAATAATAGGTTAACAGCAATGAAGCAAAAAATATGGTACGCAAATATAACAATTTGACAAGAATTCTTCAATAAAAGAAAAATGTATAATGGATACCATTTGAGAGAAATTCTCCACATAACTAATAATTTAAGGAAAAAAAACAACAGAAACTAAATGTAAAACATAATGAATGCCCTCTTTCACCTACAAATTAGCCCTCAGAACAAAGGTGGGCTGTGATGGGCATTTTTGTATATTCTTTAAAGAAATGTAAATTGCTATAATTCTTTTGAATAGCAATTTGACAGTTAAAGTCTCAAGAATGCTTCTTTACCTGTGCCCCAGTAATTTTACATCCAACATGATGAAATAATTCTAAATGAAACTATAAATAAAAGCATATGTCGTGGAGTTATTTATAATAGTAAAATGTTCACCAAGAACAGAATGCTTAATTAAATTGTTTTACTCACATGGTAAATGTTATGCAAACACTGAAAATTATATTTGGGCAGAGGTAGTTATGAGAAAGTGCTTGTGATAAAATTAATGATAATGTACAAAATTATACAAAAACTGTGATTCCCAACTATGAACAAATATCTCCCCTTACTCCTAGCTTAAACCAATATAGAGCCTCTTTAGAGGAAGATCTCCTCAATTAAGACCCATTGGTTAGTTGGGCACAGTGTAACCCCAAATACACAGGATGTGGAATCAGGAAGGTTACAAGTTCTAAGCGAGCTGGTCAACTTAGCAAGACCCTGTCTCATAATAAAACAAAAAAGGTTAGGGATATACCTCAGTGGTAAAGTGCTTAATTAGCATGTATGAGGCCTGAAGTTCAATTCCCAAGAAAGAAAGAAAGAAAGGAAGAAGGAAAGAAAGAAAGATCGAAAGAAAGAAAAAGGAAGGAAGAAAGAAAGAACCGACCCATTGGCATTCCCACAGAAATTCAATAAAATATGAACTGAAGGATAATTCCACAATGCAGGAGCTAACCAGTCACTAAAAACAGCCCAAAGAATTTCAGATATAATAAATTCTACATATAAAGGGGTCATATTTATCTTTGAAGAAGCAATAAAACAAAGAAATAATGACCAAAAAATTTTTTAAAAATATTTAAACAATAATACAAGTTTTTAAAGACCCAAATACAATTTCTTAGAGTAAAAATACATGTGACATGCATACATCATACATCACACACACACACACAAACACACATACACATAATACATAAATTACGTATAAATTAGCACATAATGCAAAATAAAACTAAATGCATATATAAATATTGCTGAAAAAATTAATAAATGATAGAGCTAAATGTTAGATGGTACATTATCTTGAGCTGATTACTTTCAATAATCTATTTTATCATATTTGAAACTTAAACTGAAAATTGGATCTGTAAACATGTACCTAAGTAGGTTTGGCTACATTTGGGTTAATCTGAAAATATTCTAAAATACTCCTTTTATTTTGTACGAATACTCTCATTTCCAAATTTTTCTTACTTGCTGAGCGTGGGAGGCTGAGACAGGAACATCACAGGTTCGAAGACAGCCTCAGCAAGTAGTGAGATTCTCATCAACCTAGTGAGACCCTGCTTCAAAATGAAAATAAAATACGGCCGGGGGTGTAGCTAAGAGGTAGAATGCCCCTTGGTTCAATCCCCAGTACCACACACACACAAAATAATTTCTCTTCCTCATTAGCTTTGGGCAGAACTATATAAGGAACTATTCTATTTATGTTGGAAATCTGCAGCAATGTATTCTCAATGTCTGAGGCCCTGATTTGAGCCATTAAGAATGTCAAAATTGATTCTGTCAAAGGATGCTGTTAGAGGACTTTATATGACCTCCACAGAGAATGTGAAAGTCCACAAATACTTTTCTTGTAAACCCCTAAATTTGTAGGGTTGGAACATATACAACAAGTCTATAGCATAAGCAGTCACTTCTAATCCTTTTGTTTTGAAATATGGATCTCTGAACTACATAAGAACTTCTGAACTATAGTTCAGAGATCTTTAAGTTCAGTAAGAACTTCTTCAGTTATTCAAATGATCTAGAACAGTGTTAACATATGGTGTTAAGGTTTCAAGAATATTAACTGAATTAATAAACAGTATTTTCTGAGCTTAAAGACAGTCAGTACTAATTTAAACTTTTGTAATGGACATCTGTCTATCTATCTATCTATAATCTATCTATCATCTATCTATCTAGCTAACTAGCTATGTATATGGAAAACCCTAGAATTTATTGAGTATATCCTATATATCAATAACTGTTCAGTAAGAATTCTTCAGTTATTCAAATGATCTAGAAGTGTTGACATATGGTGTTAAGGTTTCAAGAATATTTACTGAATTAATAAACAGTACTTTCTGAGCTTAAAGAGAGTCAGTACTAATTTAAACTTTTGTAATGGACATCTATCATCTATCTATCTATCATCTATCATCTATCAATATAGCTAGCTAGCTATGTATATGGAAAACCCTAGAAATTATTGAGTATATCCTATATATCAATAATTATAAAATGTGGTTTATAAAATATTGTTTTATTTTAACTCCATGATGACCTTAAGTTTAATATTATTTTACAAATAGAGAATCCATGACTTAGAGACTAAGTAATATAGTATGTCAGAGAGAACTAGAGTTCACAACTCCAAGAATTATGTGACTTTAAAGTTTATGCTCCTTCTTATAAAATGCATTTTCTTATAATTCGCAAGGCTTGTATAGTCAGTTCTTTGACACTATTGTAGAACTTGAAAAAATAGAAAAGATTAGGTTGATTGCCTACGTAAGTACACTCTGAAAGTCAGGATATGTCTATAGCATTTGTAAAGACCTTTAACTCCTAAGGTTCAGAGTAAATTGTGCTGAAAATCCTGATCAGGATACTAACATAAAGGTAGTTTTACCGAAGTCCTAGGCCAGAGAGGTCCTGACTTCAGAAAGTCCCAACATATCAGTTTTAGCCACTTGCCCCAAAAACCAAATGTAAAAAGTAATGGAGAAAAGGCAGGAAAGGAATTTATTCAATGTAGCTCTATTGGGAAGACAAGGGGATCAGGTGTTCTCAGCCTTGTCTTTGGGGCTACTGACATGAGCTTCAGGTTTAAAAAGAAGAAGAATTGGGGCAAGGGCAAGATGTATGCATAATTAAGCAGTCTTGGTCAAAGTGAACTCATTGGTTATTATCTCTTCTGGTTTTGTGGGGCTCCAGAAGTCTTATTTCTGGAAGAGGGGGCAATCCAGTTCCTATGAGATGATTGCTCCTGCCTGGAGGGGGAGGGTTTGTTGGAACCAGAACTTGTTTCAAAGTCAGAAAGAATTTCATGACATTCCAAGAAACAAATAAATGCCATCACTTTCCTGCATCAGCCAACTGCGTACACTGAAAATGAAGACACAAAGGGAAAAATAAAGCGAATCTTTTCATTTTAGTCCTTCCTTCTTCATCAGTAAGTCAAAGGTAGAGAGTTATTAGAATGTGCGCATGTCATGGAATAAAATAAAAAGTCTATTTTTGTGAAGTTTCATGGCTGCTGGAAACAGAGAAAGGAGGAAATAAGGGACATATATCACCAAGGCCACGTCCCCTGTGACACACCTCTTCCAGCCCTGTCTCACCTCTGAACCTTTCTGCATTGGGAACCACACTTTTATAACATGAGGTTACAGGAAAGCCTCAGATAAATGATAGAAAATTATGCTTTGTTTCAAACCATGGGAGATGTAGAGAAGCAAATTATCAGGTGTCGGTTAGCTCACTTTCACTTGTTACAGTGATGCTAGGATCTAAGGGATGCCCATCATGATGCTTCCCTGCCAACCTGGCTGTCATGGTCTAGAGTTGTGGCTTTCTTAACCTGCAATCGGGAATGATGTAGGCCGTAGTTTACATAGGACAAAATGGAGCAAAATAATGCATAGAAGTTTTTTAATTTAATGCTACATCATTTATTGATCCTCATTTTTATTTTCTGAGCTTTGGGAATTTTACTGAGAAAGTATCAATGACTATATGTTGGTCTTATACTCCCTTCTAGTAACTGAAAAATCTCTGGCCTTATTTCTAGGTCTTTTATCCATCTAGAGTTGACTTTTATGCAGGATAAGAGATTGAGGTCTAATTCCAAAGCTAGAGAGAAAGCAGAAAACAAAGGAGACTTCAGATAGATGAGGAGAGATACCAATAGATAGTGGAAGAGGATTTGAGAAGGAAGGTGGGGAGGGGAAAGGAGAGACTTGATGAAAGGAACAGTTCAAACAATCCTCTGTACATTCGTGAAGCTATCAATACCAATTTCCATATTATGAATGGGGTGGGACCCAGAGGGAAATACACCCAGTGCTATGTGAATATTTGTTTCTATCACACTAAACCTCAATTGGTGAATGGTATGGTTACCATTCACCAATAAAAGTATACTTAAAATGAAAATAAAAAATTAATTTAAATACACCTTTACAGAAGCATATTATAAACACACTTGTAATCCCAGTACTTAGGAGACTGAGACAGAAGGATCGCAGGTTTGAGATCATCCTCAGCAATTTAGTGAGGCCCTCTGCATCCTAGTGAGACCCTGTTTCAAAATAAAAGAATAAAATAGGTCTGGGGGTATAGCTCAGAGGTAGAAAGTCCCTGGGTTCCATCCTCAGTACCACAAAAAAAGCAAAGCAGAATAGCAAAATAATTTCCTGCATTTCGATGATAAATATAGGGATTTTGGATTATTCTTGATTTTTTGTTCATTGTTTTCTTTTCTTATTTTATGTTAATTATAATGTTCATTATCCTCCACAATCAACATGTGCAGTCAATACTGCTTTTGAAGTGCTTAGGCACCACAATATGTAGCTAAAATAGCACACAAATCTATTTAGCCAATAATTGGTTAAATCATTTTTGGCAACATATTCTGTCTTTAAACAAATGATCAAGGGTTTCTAAAGTAGCCATGATTGAATCTGTCTGTCTAAAAATTATACTTAAATGTTATGATTTGATCTGCCTTTTCTACCTTCTCTGTATTATTATAATTCAAGTGCCTCAAAAAGAATGCACAGAAAAATGTAACATGCTTACATCCAGCATATAATCATGAAAGATTAATGGTCAACTAATAGTTCCAGTAGACTTGAAGTGCCTGTCTTATCTGTGCCAGCCTTAGACTATCTGCTCTATTTTTATTTTGTGTTACTTCTTCATTAATTTAACATCAACTGATGCAAATATAAATTTATGTCTAATTGCTATTCATATCAATATGAAAGTTTCAGACAAGGGATTATTAAGGATGTCAAAATAGATTATTCTAGCACTAAAAGCATGGAAAAGGGACTTTTTAAAAATTTTTATTTCCAATGGATGCAAATAGACTCAAATATAAATTAAATAAAAGAAAAGCCACTAATTTTGTACAATTTCAGTGTATGTTTAGAAAGTGCTTAAAATTCAAGAGTAGTTCTATTATTCTTAATAGAATAATAATTAATAATTATGTAAGTTTGTAACTTTAACTGTCTTCTGCATTAGGTCTTTCATGACTCTGACTGATTTTGAATATCTATATGATTTTATATAACTCAGGAATATTCCTTAAATACTAGTATACCTACAAATAATTTGAGAATTTTATGCAAATACAGACTCTATTTTTATAGGTTTTGGATAGGGCCTGAGTTTCTGTACTGTATTTCTAAAAACTTTCTTGCTGATACTGATGTTGGTGATCCATGAACCACAGTTTAAGTATACAAGTCCTTGATCATGTATAGCTCAAATGATAAAATTGTTCCCTTTATGTTTTACCTATTATTTCATATCTATTAAAAATACCTCCCAGTTGAGATAGCAAATTACTTCTATTAAACTTATTAAAATTGTTTTGAAAAATATCCTGCATCAGCTGGGCATGGTGGTGCATGCCTGTAATCTCATAACGTGGGAGGCTGAGACAGAAGGATTGCGGGTGTGAGTCCAGCACATGGTAACTAAGCAAGGCCCTGTTTCAAAATTACAAAAAAAAAAAAGGACTGGGGGTGTAGCTCAGAGGTGAACCCTCTTGGGTTCAATCCCCAGTACCACAAAAAATGTATTCCTGCATCAATTATATTAGTACTGAGCATAAATATTTTCTTAATAAAAACTGTGAACATTCTTTTTTTGGCCGGTACCAGGGATTGAACCCAGGGGGCATTCCACCTCCGGGCTATACCCCCAGTCCTATTCTTTATTCTTTATTTTGAAACAGGGTCTCACTAAGTTGCAGAGGGCCTCACTAAGTAGCTGAGGCTGGCTGTGAACCTGGATCCTCCAGTCTCAGCCTCCCAAGTACTGGGATTACAAGCGTGCACCACCACGCCCGGCAGACATTTTTAAAAAGTCAACAAATTTCACTTATTTGTTCATTTAGCTAATCACATATCAAACACTGAGGAGCTAGGGATAGTGTAGTAAAGAGACAAATAGGGCTTTCTTTGCACTCACAGACTTCTAATCTGTGGTTTATACTTAAGGAAGTAGATGAATTACTAAACGCTTTTTTTTTAACTTTTTTTGTTCATTTATTGGTGCATTGTAATTATACATTTTGATATATGTCAGGGTATGAACATCATACATGCACACATTGCACATTTAGCTCTCCCTCCAATCCCACCCTGTTCCCTCCCCCTTCCCTCCCTTTCATGCTCCAGATAGTGATTGAGTCTTATAGGTTTGTGTATGTACATCTAAACGCTTTTTTGATTGCACTAGTAACTCAGAAATCACCCACAGTTCTGAAAGTGCTTAAATGCAGACATGTGACTCTGGATTTTTCTCAGGTTATGTTAACTTTCTTATAAACACTCACTAATACAAGGAACATCATTTTAAGATTAAAAAAAACATAAATTAATCTTGGCCAAAATAGAAAGTGCACAAAGTATAGGAGTAAAAATACTTGGAAAAGATTATAAAATTATGAAGAATATATATTCATATATATATATATATATGGCCAATTAACAAGATACACAGGTAACTTGTGTGTTGTGGGTATATTGTATTGAGGAGAAACTTACAATGACTAGAATCTAGTTGCACAGCTATTGCCACCCTTCATGTTTAAGTAATGATAGACTAAAAGAGTGTCAGTAGGAATGAAAAGAAAGGGGCTAACACCAGGAAGGAAGAAAAATAGTGATGGGATAGCCTGAGTAGGAATGGTAACTTTTTTCCAAAATACATTTTGGAACATATGATGGATGTGTGTTTCAAAAAAGCTAAGGGCTTCTGAGATCTAGCTATTCATCATTTAACCTGTATTTTAACATGTCTTTATAACCTCTCTAGTTATGCATCCTCAGAAGAAGTTATCTTGGTTATTCAGTGAAAAATAAATTTGGGGCTCATGTAAAAAGTGAAAAAAGAATATCAAGCAAAAGTGATAAACCCACTGGAAATAGAAAATGATTGGGAAGTTGTTTCACTGTGTTTGCCTCAGAGTGACATTACGTTTTCCCCCAAAGAAGTAATTTTCAGGACTAGTAAGAGAATCATAAAACAGAGTGGAGAATCTATGACTGTTTTTAAGAATAGTAAATATAGAGCAAAACACAGTGATTGTCAGTGTAAGTTCTGCAGCTTGTTCTCTGTGGGAATTTAGGCAAATCATTTTATTTCTCTTTGAGCTATAGTTTTACCAGTTACAAAAGAGGAATTATAACTTAAAAGTATTGTTGAATTTTATTAAATATTATTTGTGAAATACTCAGCATGTACCACATCAATGATATCTTTTATCATTTATATTGTACTGCAACTGCTTTTCTCCTCACCCATTGTGACATATTCAGCCTGTTTCTCCAAAAGTCATGAAAGGTCCAACTTAAATTAGCATGCACTCTTGCCCCAGTAATAGAGCTGTGTACATGCTTATTTTGGAAATAATTATCTCAGAATTGTAGTTAGGCGAAAAGTAGACACGTGACATGTTTAGAATTCAGGCTAATGTAGGAGCAGTCCTGCAACTGAGAATCCAATACAACTGAGAAATTTGTTTTTTAAAAGGTAACTCTATTTTGAAATCAATTGTAAACCTTTGTAGTGTTAACCCCTGATATGGCTGTTTGTATACTCTGTATGTACTCCTTGTTGCTACTGAAATATTTTTCCAATAGGTTTATCATTTTGAATACCAAATCTCCCGAGTTATATCATAACCCAAGTGATTGATAGTCATTATAGTTCTACCAGGTGTAACTGAAGATAACAAATATTTTAATACCTGGATATTAATATTAATATACATTTCCAGGAGTCTTCATACATCAAAAAAAGTAATTCTGAAAGCCCATGTATTTAATTTCAGGGGATTCAGAGAATGATATGGTAACTATTTACAAGTTTTTTATAAATATGCATGTATGTGCACACCCACCATACACAATATGGACAGATAGATACATAGTAACTAAGTTAGGGTCATTTATTTTAGGAATTGGCAATGGTTTACTTGAATAAAATAAGAACAGGAATTTCTTAGTAGTTGCTAATTTGACACACTGATTCTCATTAATGCTGATATTAATTTAAAAAACAACTAAATTTTCAGGAGTCAAACCTTTTTTAAGTAAATAAGTACAAGTCATGTGGTACTACATGGAAAAGTAATTTAATGAGAGGATGCTGAGGAAAATAATCAAAATAATAATTTTTATAAAAATTATAAATCATTTAGTAACATGCTATAAATGAAAGTGAAATGTAAATAAAATAAAGTAGAGAAAATGAATCCACTAAACATATCTTTTAAAATAGAGAACAGTTTCAAGCATTGACACCTCTTGATTCCCAGGAGCACAAAGCTTCTAACTATTCCCTTGATTACTTTAAAGCAAAAAGTACTGAACTCACCTTTTAATGTCAGAATACATTATTTAATCATTTCAGATCTACCCTATTACATTTTGTCAAAAAATATTAACTTAATTCCCACTCATAGGTACAGTCAACAGAAAAAAGAATGTGATAATCTTTTCCAGAAGAAGCCACTGCCAGATATTTTCTCTGTACTTTTTCTTTGAAAAGAAATGCAAATGATGCTAGAAATTTTATTGTAAGTAGTTATACCAGAGACAGACAGACAGACAGACAGAGACAGAAAGAAAACCTCCTCTTCCTCTCAACAATTTGGTACTTTCTCAATAGATAATACTTCTATGTTTAAAAATGTATCTCTCTGTGATTAATATTAAATGAAAAAATATTTTTACAATATCTGTTTCAGTGATAGGAGGAAACAATAGTAAAATATTGCAATGATTACCATGCCAAAAGTTTTCTTCCTACTATTCACTATCACATGCAATGAATTCTGGAAATTTCAATAATATTCTTAATAGCAAAATAGAATTTCTTTCAGTATTCTATAACTTCTAAGAATAAACTTAATTAAAATAATTTTACTGAGGCAGAAGCTCAAGATGGCGCCACCCAGTCCCAGCCCCTTGGAGGCCAATACAGGAAATCTAGCTCAGGAAGTGGAAATGAAACCTGCCCCAAGCTCCTGTATTGGTACCCCTGCCTGTTATTGATCCAATCAGAACCTGTCCCACTGGAGCTATAAAATCTGTATGATGACACCATTGGGGCTCAGACCTGAAACTTTGCTCTCTGAGCTTCACCGGTTAATAAACTCATTGCCTCCTGTTCTGGCCTCTACATCTTGTATCTCTGTGGATCTGAGTCTCCTGCAACATTACCTCAAAGCTAAAAAAGAAAAAACAACAACAACAACCCTTATACTTTTGTTGGGTAGTTAAATTGAATTTTTTTTTTGGTATGGGGGATTGAACCCAGGGGCATTCTACCTCCGAGCTACACCCCCAGCCCTATTTTTTCTTCTTTATTTTGAAACAGGGTCTCACTAAGTTGCAGAGGGCCTCACTAAGCAGCTGAGGCTGGCCACAAACCTGTGATCCTCCTGTCTCAGCCTCCCAAGTACTGGGATCACAAGCATGTGCCACCATGCCCGGCTTTAAATTGATTTTTAAATCAGTGATCATAGTAGGACATTAGGTTAAATGCTGAACTGGGTGAGTTGTTATTAGAAAGGAGACTGAGAGGTGTCTTTATTTTGCAGTAGCCAGATGATTTTCAGTATTTTTATGAGAAGAATTAATATATTTTTTGATATTGAGTAGTGATATTCTAAAAGTTGAACAGCAAATATGTTGTGCTATTTCTAAAGCAACATACAACAAACATGAGAAAACAACTCTTAGGCTATGTTAAATTTTTATAAAAATTGCATAATAAAGGAAGATGTTAGAACTGTTCCATGTACTGGGATTACACCACTGCCCTGGTTGAGTGTTATGCTCTAATATGTTTTTGTGCTACTAATTAGCATCCTTTTCATTCAGCTTGAATAATTTACTTAAGCGTTTCTGTAGGAAAGGTCTGGCAGTAATAAGCTCCCTCAGCTCTTGTTTTCTGGGGAAAGTCTTTATTTGGCCTTCATTTCTAAAGGACAGCGTTGCCAAATAAAATATTCTTGGTTAGCAGTGTTTTGTTGTTGTTGTGTATTTGTTTGTTTACCCTTCAGCACTTTTCATGTATCATTCCTCCCTCTCCTGGCCTGAAAGGCATCTGTGGAGAAGTCAGCAGCTGGCCTGCTTGACACTCCTTTTGTGTGATAAGCTTCTTTTTGCTTAGTGGTTGTAACGTCTCCTCTTTGTCCTTGAATTTTGACAGTTTGATTATGATACTTTTGATATAATCTATTGAATCTGTTTGGAGACCTTTAATCTTGTAAATGTAAATAACCTGGTTATTTGTATTTATTCCCAGTTTTGAAAAGTTTTCTGCTATTTAAATAAAATTTCTACACCTTTCTTTTTCTTTTCTTCTTTTACAACTGCTATCATTTGAAGATTTTCTCTTTTGATGCAGTTCCAAAAACTCTGTAATCTTTTTTATTTCTTTTAATTTTCTTTTATTTTCTGCACCTATTGCCTGGGTCAGCCCAAGATTCTGTATCTAGGTACATTACAGGGCTAGGCATGCCCCAGTGGACACAATTCCTGTCTGGTACTGGATATATTCTCAAATAACCTGTGTTTGAGTTAACCAATTCTTTCCTCTGCTTGAGCAGTTCTACTGTTTTTGCTGTCTTTTGCAGTTTTAATTTTATTCATCATATTTTTCTTCTTCAGAATTTATTTTGATTCATTGGTCATTTTTAATTTCTTTGTTAACTTTCTAATCTTAGTCATTATAATTTTTCTCACTTATTTGAATTGGTCTTCTATTTCCCTAAAGGTTCCTAAGCTTCTTTAAAGTAATTATTTTACATTCTTTTTCAGGCAGTTCATACAACTCTAATTCTTTACTGTTGGTTACTATTGCTTTCTGTTGTTGTTATTGTTGCTGTTCTTTTCTTTTTTTTTTCAATAAATATTTACCCAATAGTAAGTGTGCGCCCTAGAGAGACAGCAGTAACCCAAAATATTAAGCTTTAGTTCTCCTGGGGGTGACAGACAATAAACACAATTAGTAGACAAAATAGATGACCTATTAGAATGACAAGGGGTCAGAGGAACTAATATTATTACATATAAGGGAAACATATATGTTGCTGTTCTTTTCATATTGTCATATTTACTTGATTGTTCTTGATCTTTATTGCCATAAACTGGTATCTGAACATTTGAAGAAGTAGGGCATTATTGCAGGCTTTGCCTGGGTCTGCTGGTGCAGATCTGAACTCATAGTCTGCTGAAATATGGGACTACAAGGTTAGGCCTAGGCATGGAAGGTGCAAGGACTGGTCGTGAATTGAGGATTGAAGCCAGTGTCCATAGGTGCAGCTTGGTGTCTGATGCTAGGGGTGATAACAGGGAGGTTTTAAACCTGGGCCTGTGTGAGGTGGGCCCAGATCCCGAGGCCAGAGAAACCAGGCTAATGAATAAGTTCAGGGGACTGGCATGTTCTGGGGGTAGGCCTGAAGCCTGGGACAATGGGGGCCAGCTCTGTATTGGTGATAGTCAGGAGCCTGGGGCCACTGGTGCTGGTCAGGCTCTGGTAATAGGGGCAGGGCGAGCCATGTTCTAGGGTCATACTGGAGCCTGGAGCAACTGGGGTTGGCCTGGCATTTGGGACAGCTTGGATATTTTTCACACACGAGACTATTAATAAAAACATGAATTAAATCAAAACTTAAAAATGATTATTCTAGGGAGGAGTAGCATCTTCATCCAAAAATTAATCTTAAGAAAGGGCAACAGGATTTGGTAGATATATTTTATTATAAACTGCTTGAAAGTTATTTATTGTTTATTATTTAATATTCTGGAAGTCTAAGTTCAATTTATCAAAGCAAATGTACAATTTTGTCTAGGAAATGAATGTGTTTCAATGTAAGGTCTCTTGTCTAAAATTGTGTGAGAAGAAAAAATATAAATAATGTATAATAAACATGTTATTATAAAATCAAATAGATGCTGATGTTTTGGGAGTCTCTTTAATATAACTGACTTTATCATTTAAATGTAGTTACTTATTCTTATCTATAAGACATACATAATTTTTATTACTCTAAAATTATTGCTATTTTTCTTTGGTAATTTATGATGGCACACATTTCAGAATATTTATACAATGGTACAAATATTATAAGAACTTACACAAATTATTTATTTTTATTTTTATGTTTTTGGTACTGGGGATTGAACCTAGGGGCATTCTACCTCCGAGCTACTCCTCCAGCTCTTCTTATTTTTGTTTTGAAACTGGGTCTCGCTAGGTTGCTGAGTTTTTGATATGTTACTAAGGCTGTTCTTGAACCCATCATCCTCCTTTCTCAGTTTCCCAAGAACTGGGATTATAGGCTTACACCACTACATCTGGCTTTGAAAGATAATTTAAAATGAATAAACCACACATAAAACTCAGAATAGACCAATCATTTAAAATGACATTTATTTAATAAAAGCTTCCTGTGATTGCCAATAGTTTGTGGTAATTTACAACTGAAAATGGTTCTTTCTAATTATCAAAAGTGAGAATAAAGGAGGCAAAGGAGGCAGGAAAGTGAAAATTTTTGAGGTTTTGAGGTTTTCATGAAACTTAAATATAGGTGTGTAGAGTAGGCTAATGAAAATATGAGCTTAGAATTTATGGGTGTTTGGTCTATTTAAGTCTGATAATATGTAAAGTGGGTCCTGTACAAAACCCAAGAGCAGAGCATACTGGATTGAATGATTACCAGTGAAAACTGGGTAGATAGGTCAATATGTGAAGCCACAGGCTGATACAAAGGAATAAGTGCTATCCTGAGGAAAAGGGATGGACCAGGAGGCCAATGGGCTTGATGGAATGGAAGAGCAGTTATATTACATGTAGGGTAAGGGGAGTTAACTCATCCTAAAGGATTCTAAGGTTTATGTTGTCCCACTCCATCCCCAAATTATTGATGAAATGAAGTCAAGCACCTTAGAGAATGAGATGTTGAAAATATCATCCAAATGGGGCATATATAGCAATAAAGTAGGAGACATTGGTGTGAAGAGGAGACTTTGAAATAGGAACCACAGTCTTGAGAGAACTGGGGGAGTAAGTATGTGAAAATGAGGAGGTATCTTATTCTCACTGTCTGCAACTATTAAAATTAGCATTATCTAGCTAGTTAACCAGCTAGTATTTTGTTGTTTGATCTTATAAATGTAGGGATTTGAAGTGTTCAGTTTAGCTATATAGTGGTCCTTCCTTATCTGCAACTTTGCTTCCTGTATTTTCAGTTTCTCCTGGTCAACTGTGGCCCCAAAATATTAAATGGAAAATCCAGAAATAATCAGTGTGTAAGTTTGAAGTTGTGTGCTGTTCTGAGCAGCATGATGGAATCCTGTGCCATCCTGTTCCATCTTGCCGGGACGTGAGTCATCACTTTGTTCGGTGTATCTGTGCTACACGACACCTGCCCTTTGATCACTTAGTAGCCATCTCACTTGTCAAATTAACTGTCACAGTATCACAGTGTTGTGTTCAAGTAACCTCTATTTTACTTAGTAGTAATCCCTAATGTTCAAGAGTAGTGATGTCAATTAGGATATGATAAACAGAAGCAGTCAATTCCTATGTGTATCAGTCCTATCTGCAGTTTCAGGCATCCACTAGGGGTCTTTGAATGTATGCACCATGGATAAGAGGAGACTGCTGTAATTAGAAAAATTTTCAGTACTTTTCTCTCAAACTCTATATTCTAAGCCTGTTATAGCTAGAATGGGATTTCTCTATAGAACTGCTATATTTAAATAGAGAAATGATACCTGAATGAAACTTGCCAACTACATAGAAGTCCTTACCTTCAGTATTGCTTCTTGTTTCTACCAAGCAAATGTATGTTGATTGAAGTGAAAGTTCATTATACTTGCTAGCTTCTGAAGTTTATTGATCAACTACTCCATGCCAATTAAATGTAAATTATTTAAAAATCTTTGAAAATTTATAATAATAAAGAAATTCTACTATTAGATTCAACTGCAGCAAAATTAGTCAAAATAAAATGACCTGAGTCTTTATTTTAAAGTATGTTGAGCAGAAACAAAAGGAGATCCGAAAAAGATCTGATGATAAGCAGAGACCCTGAGAACTTCCTTATTTCCCAGAATTTTACCCTTTCATTCCCTGATTCATCCATGACTACCCTGATGTTTTTTCCTGGCTCATCCCATGACTGCTTTGCTGTTTCCTGTGATTAATCATTCTTTCAATGTTTTGGCTAAAACCGTCAGTATAAGAAAGACATAGGTGAAAGGGTATCTAGGAGATATATCTTTCTCCTCCTCAGTCCCCTCAACTTCCCTGTTTATCTAATAATAATAATTTTCTCTAAAAATTATTCTGACTCCACTGTTGTTCATGTGAGAGACTTCTAATCTGTCAATCAATATCAACACAAATGACGTCCAATGTGGAGGAAACCTGAAGAGTTTCAGTGAGTCTCTCCATCCCTTCAGCTGCCAAGGTCTTAATCTTGGAAGGGAAATCCTCAGGACTGGGTAACATTTGAGGAATAATTCATCTCATATGCACTGGTTGCTTAAACAGGGGATGGAGGTTGCTATTTTCTCTGATTGAGTTCTCATTGGGGCTTGCTTAAAACCTTTTTGAGAAATACAGGCCTTTCCTGTGTTTGCTGGGGGGGGCTTCTCTGCATAGGATACCCTGTGCTACCCACTTAATCGGCTGCGGGGAAAACAAAAAATAAAAATAATGATGCCTTTCCTCTTCCACTTGCTAAATTGTCTCCTACTAATCCTTTAAAAATGGTTTAGGTTCTTTTTTTTTCTTTTTTTTTTTTGCGGTACTGGGGATTGAACACGGGGGGGCGTTCTACCTCCGCGCTATGCCCCTGGCCCTATTTTTTATACTTTATTTTTGAAACCGGGTCTCGCAAAGTTGCGGAGGGCCTCACTAAGGAGAGAGAGTGAGAGAGAGAGAGAGAGAGAGAGAGTGAGAGAGAGAGAGAGAGAGAGAGCTGAGGCTGGCCGTGAACCTGGATCCTCCGGTCTCCGCCTCCCAAAGTACTGGGATTACAAACGTGCGCCACCACGCCCGGCTGGTTTAGGTTCTTAAAGAGGGTCTATATAAGGGTAAAAGTGATGGGGAGCCTATCTTTCAACAGATTAATCTCTGTCATACCCTATTCATCAAGGTCCTAATACAAATAATCCACAGCAAATTTTAAGAAAACATGCCCCTTTTGATTTTAAATTGTTAAAAAGCCCTCATTCACCCTTTACTGACCCCTTTCGTAAAATAATATTTGGCTTCTAAAAACATATAATGAGGGATGCATATCTCAGGCTTTAAAAATTTTTTAATTCCATTTTCTAATGTTGTTCATTTTCTTACACTCTAAAAGTTAATTCAAGGATTCTAAAGCTCTATTTCTAACTCCCACCCCCACCCTCCCTGGCAAACAAGAAGAAAGAACAAGACAAATTTACAACAAAACTTCACTTTTTATATTATAGAAACCACGGCCTTTCATTTTTGAGCTCATGGATTTTTATAAATTCATCTTGGGATTGCACGCATATATTTTTGTTCTGATTTATTTTTGTTTTGTCTAACTGAAGACTTTCTTTACTTTTTGTTTTTTCTCCTACTTAACAGCTACTCAAGGATTAATTCTTCATTTAAAACCTTGAGAAGGGGGATAAGCGGTAGTGGTATCTGGTATCACCTAAATCATTTGATTTAGCATCAGCCTTGATGGGTGGACCCTATCCTGGCCATCCTCTGCTATATAGGCTTCTATGTTTGTGTCTGTGTTATGGTCTGTTGCTCACTGGCACAAAACAAATGTCTGTAATAGGTTGTGTTTAGTATTTAAAACTTTAAGTTTGGCACTACATTTAGTAACCTATCTATAAAAATAAAATTCCTGACAAATTAAAGTTGCAAGATATTTGTTTTCTGCCTATGTTTATATATGTCTATTTGTATAAGTGTATTGTCTGTCTGTTATCTAAATAGTACCAAAATTGGCTTTCAAATAAATGAGTACTCATAAATTAAAAAAGAATAATAATAACAATAACACAAAAATGGATTCAAATACCTTTTAGTTCACATGACCTAAATTCTTAAAATATAAGTTCATTTAAAATTGTTGATAGGGGGAAGCAGCAAGATGGTGACGGAATAGGAGCCCCTGAACGAGCCTGTCTCAAAACTGTCTCAGAAACACCTCACGGACTCAGAACTAAACAACATCGCACAGACACAGAAGATCCAAAACCCAAAATCCAGTAACCCAAGTATGAATACGCAGACACAGAGTCTACCAGCTTCAGAATTCCACAGAAAGCTGCAATCCCATGACAGCAGGATCGGTAAGGAGCCATCTTACCCCGGTCCCTACTGCCGGGGCTAATAGCCCCCGGCGCCACAGACAGATCTGAAGGAGAAACCGGAATAGAATTCCGAGAGTGGTGGGGCCACCACAGCAGCAGATCGTGGGCTCCTGCCCCAACCAAGCACCTCCCCCTCCACCGCGCTATGAGCCCGCGTGATCCCCAGCACCCTGCATCCGAGCCCCGCGTCAACCAAGATCAGGGAGGCCTACGCGCCCTGCGCCCCGCACCCCGCACACTGTGCCATGTCCCGCACCCCGTGTCCCACTGCCCTGCACAACCAGTAGCCAGCTGCGCCCTACCACGCGAGACTGGGGCGGCCCCGCCCCCTGAGCCCCACTTGGGCCAGTGGCACCTAGGCCACGCAGACAGCCAGAAACGCCAGCCCAGGCAACCAGCCACATCATCCCGTGCGAGCAGGGAGAGCTGGGTACCCCGTGGCCCCTCGCCCCCAGCCAGGACCCATGCGCTCCGCGGCCCTGCGGCCCCGTGACCTGTGGCCCGCAGCCCTGAGAAACGCCTACACAAGCTGCGCCATCCTGCACAATCCGGCGGCCAGGCGCACCCACACACGCGACCAGAGAGGCCCCGCCCCCTTCGCCCACCTAGGCCAGGAGCGCCTCTGCCACATGGGTGGCAGGACAGGACGGCCCCGGCAACCAGCCACATCACCCTGTGCGTCTAGGGAGAACCGGGCACCCCACGGTCACATGTTCCCAGCCAAGGACTGGGCACCCAGTGGCCCCGCGCCCTGTGCCCTGCGTCCCCACGCCCCCAGCCCAGACTCAAGCGGCCCACGGCCCACCCCCCCCCGTGGCTTGTGCCCTAGTGGCCCCGCAACATCGCGCCCCACGACCCCGTGACCAGCCTACACAAGCCGCGCCGACCCACACAACCAGGCGGTCAGCCACACCCTCCCACGCAGGACCAGGAAGGCACCCACCCCCTGCCTTCACGCATCACCAGGGCAGCTAGCTGCGCCCAGTCTAGGTCAGCTGCGCAATCCTGTGCAATCCAGGCAGTCAGACACGTGAACTAGTGTGACACAGGCGAACAGCCTCACCGTCCAGCATGACCAGGGCAAACAGCTGCACCCAGCCCAAGCCAGCTGTGCTATACCGTGCAACCCAGGAGCCCCTGTGCTGCACCTCAGAACCCGAATATCCTCTGGCGACACCACTTAAGACCTGCACGACCCTCCACACGGCCTTAGAGCCTGGGCACGCACCGGCACCACCACCGAATTCCAGGAGCCCAAGCACATCACGAGTGCCCGCGTGCAATCCTTAGTACCGTGCCTCAGCGCCTGTGCACCCTCAGGCACTACCACCTGACACCCAGAGCTCACACACCCCAGGGCCTGTGCGAGATATACAGCACTGTGCATCAGAGCCTGAGCAACATCCGGCGACGCCCCCTGAGACCTGGAGCACATGTGCACCTGCGCCTCAGAGACCGGGTATCCTCCGGCACTGTCTCCCGCTCCTCGGAGCCCACATCCAACACCTTGCCTTGAAGTGGGCCTCACGTGCCAACACCTGAGCTCCGGACCTTGTTTGACCCCCCCCACACACACCACACCCTGGTCAACAAGATGAGAGGGAACCACAACCTACGGCGTACTAACCCAATTGGGTCTACAGGGACCAACAAGAGGTCTTATACATAGAAAGGAAGATGATGCGGAGGCAACAGAAACACAAAATTGAAAACATCGAAAATACGAGAATGAGGAACAGTGAAGATACAAGAAATACAATGCATCAAGTGAGATTACTGATACAGACCTACAGGAAATGCAAGACGGAGAATTCAGAATTTTGATCTTCAGAATGATGAAAGGCCTCAAAGAAAGCGTAGAGGAGATGAAGAAAGAAGTTGAGGCTCTAAAAAAGAATCAGAAAGAAACACTGAACGAAATGAAAGAAGCAATAAACGAATTAAAGACTGCAATAGAAACCAACTCTAGGAGGCTTGACCACATGGAAAAGAGGGTATCACTCCTGGAAGACAGTTCATTCAAAACTGAAAACACAGTCAACGATATACAGAAGATATTACAACAACACACCCTGGCCATCCAAGAAATACAAGATAATGCAAGACGTCCTAATCTAAGGATAAAAGGCATTGAAGAAGGATAAAAAACACAGACTAAGTATAAAAAACCTCTTTAAAGAAATAATCTCAGAGAACTTTCTGAATATAGAAAGGGACTTGGACATTCACATACAGGAGGCATATAGAACACTGTCAAAACAGGACCAAAGAAGGATCTCACCACGCCATGTAATAATTAAAATGTCTAATGTAGAGGCCAAAGAAAGAATCTTAAAAGCAGCAAGAGCAAAAGAAAGGGTGACATACAGGGGCAAAACAATAAAAATTACCCCAGACTTCTCAACCCAAGTCAGGAATGCCAGGAGGGATTGGTATGGAGTACTCCGGACTCTGGAAGAAAACAACTTCCAACCA